>JAVCKV010294082.1:0-14466 GCA_032274145.1 Herpochondria borealis
TAGGTCAACCCAAACGGATTAGTCCAAGGTATGTCAGGGTGCTTGTTTTCGTTTATAATTTTAATTTGTACACTGAAATGTGATGATTTAGCTTTTGTGTACAGAAATTTGTGTATGTGAATGCCATAGAACTGAAATGGCTACAGCAACGTCCTCATCATTGTCTGAAGCATTCATTATCTCGATTGGAGATGAGGAATGAAAGCTCCTTCAGGGTGGTCCCAAACTTTGGTGGTGATATCCTTCGTATCAAAATTGTTGACAGTTTCAATGGATTAACTGGCCATGAAGCTTCCTTTGGTGAATGGAAGTACCTCTTCTCTGAGGAACCCAAGAACTTGTCGTTAGGTTCAGGTGTTTTAGTATCGTGTTGGTTAAGGTGTGCCTCTCTTGGCAGACCACGAATAAGTCATGAAGAAACAAGGCTCTGGATAGATTGTTATGGGCGTGGGTTTGGATGCAGGAAGAAGGTGAACTGTGTTGGAACTAATTTGTACACTGATGATGAAGGATCTCTCAGTCACCGTCCTCATCCCAAAATCTTCACAAGGGATGAAGACATCCCGTTTCACCAATATAAGAACCAGAACTACGAGTTTCCTCTGATGAGGAGTTTATTAGAGAAACGTCTACATATGTTGACTTCAAATGCTTGCTTGTGGAATTGCCCATATTTCTCACAATGACTTGATGGTGTTAATAGATGGAAGTTGCACAAAACGCATAGTAACTACTGGGTATGCTCCACGGAGAGTGAACGGAAGGTGTAAGAACAAGTTTGGACCAGGATACTTCTATGCCTTCTGTAATGAAGTGCACTTGGACAGTATTTTCATCGTGGACGGTACAAAAACTTATCGAAAGCTCATCGAAAATCATCTCCCACAAAGGCTTCCTACGTAATGCAAGAGGCGCAACTGACCGCTCGTCATCGCAATGGCCAAAAGTACGCAACGAGATTACTCTAGATAACGAGTAACAGTAACAGGTACGCTAAGCAAAAGCGCGAGATTACTCTAGATAACAATCACTCTATACCTAAATAGTACCTAGAGTCTTGTTAGTAGATTACTAGACAACCAGTCTATGCAACAAGATAGTTTAGTCATTATTTCTAGAGTAATCTAGATAGTGCTCGCCAACCTCCATCTTTCCAGAATTGCTGAAGAGTGTACAAATGGCATCCTTCCGCTTCCATGCATCGCTTCCCTCAGATGCATTATCCACACCCGATGCTGCTTGGATATCAATGCGAGCTGTCGATCCTTCCTCATCCAAAAAGGCTTTGATCGCCGCTAAGTGGGCCTTCTTTGTGTTCTTCTCCACAGTTGCAATGCCAGGAAAGACGCTCTTGTAGACGGCACTCAAAGTTCCGATAGATTGCCCATTCCAAAACGTCTTCAAACTCAGCTCCTTCCGTCGAGCATCCAGTTGCTGTTGCTCAAAGTCAACCCACCCAGCATCGTTATCAACTTCGGCTTCTTCTGCTTCGGCAAGGAAGTCGTCAACCGTCTTGTCAGGCTTTCGGCGTTTTGACGCCTTCTCTTTTGCGATGCTATTCTTCACTTTCGCAGTCTCGATATTTTTTCCCATCACGCCCGTCCGATTCAGTTTCCGGATGGTAATAGAGCCCATCTGATCATTCGTCAAAAGCTGTCTGATGTTCGAGTCCTTGTACTTTTTCATGGATGCAACCACCTGCTCGCCAACAGTTTGTTGCTCACTCTTCGACGCTTCATGCTTGTACCCGCCTTTTGGTCGGCCGTCAAGTCTCTCTTCAACTTGCTGGCGTCGATCGACACGGTTTTCATATTCAGTCTCAACCATGTATCCATTCCGCTGGTTGGTTGTCTCATACGACGCCAGCGCACGTTCGGAAGAAAGCCAGTTTCGGAGCATACCATGAAGCTGTTCCGCCAATCTCGTAGCGCTCGGCATCAACCCAAATGCAGAATAAAGAGTTGAAAAAATTGCCGGGTACTCCTCTCTGAATGCAAGGAGCCCGCGAGTCGATGCCAAATCCAAAGCAAGCCGCTTCATCTCCGCCAATGCAGCAGGTTTCGCGAGACCATGCTGACGAAACCAATGAACACTTGATTCTTCATCAACTTTCAACAAGCCACTGAAGTCTTTCTCAAGCTGAGACTGACTTTCAGGGAGGTTCCATCCGTCAGTAGCGTCAGCTGGAATTGGCGTCGTCGTCTCCTGCAACAGTCGTCCAGATGCCCGACAGAAACACGGCCCTTCTGCTCCTCGCAACATCACCAAGAAAATAATCGACGGATCAAAGTAGAACTTTGACATCGTCACCAGCTTGTTGTATCCAGCTCGGATGCCGGACATCAGTTGCTCCCGCTTCCTCTTGCGTTTTGATTCGTCGGTGATTTTTGAGAGAGAGGCGAATGTTTTCGGAAACGATTCGTCGGGCAACGTTAATGCCTTCTTCCAAAAGGGCAACTCAAACGAAAAGAAGAAGCCGTGCACTTCCATCATTCGAAAAGCTGGTCGCTCGGATAACAAACCGTCGCGACTGTGCCACGCCATCACAGCATTGAAGTAGATTCCAAGTTCCGCCTCAAAATTCAAGGCCGTTCGGATCTCGGGCATCCCCACCAACATCCCCGCATGTTCCGCCGCATCTGCTTGCCAGCCGCTTCGACTTCGAACTCGACTAGCAAGTCGTTGCAAAAAAATCAAGATGAAGCTTGTGTCGCCACACTTGAATTCGTACCACTCGACAATTTTCAGTGACTGCGACTGGTTCACCATCCAGCGCTGTTGCCGTTCCCGCACGCCAGAAACATGCGGCACCGTCTTCAATCCAAACTCTTCCGCAATCTCCCGTGAAATTTCCTTCGCAAGTGGCTTGTTCTCCTTGAGAGCGTCGTGGAAGTCTTGAAGGAGTTGCCGATGGTGCATCTCTTGGTGATTCTTCCGATCAGTGTCACCAAACGCCGCAATCGATGCCCACATCACACAGAGATTGCTGATGTGGAAGGGGTCTCCCCAAACAAGAGGTCGACGCGTCACACCATTGATCAAGCGACGCTCAGCAGGTATGCTTGCCATCACTTTTCGGAAAGTCTTCTTGGTCGTCAGGACAGCATCGCTTGCATTGTCTGAGGAACCACCACCGAAATGACAAAGTGCCTTGTGGTTGCCTGCGGTGCCGATCACCTCGGTAAACGCTTCGACATTCAAGTCAGAGTTTCCATCTGACGTCGAAGCTGCGGCTGCTGCCGTCGTCCCAAGTTTGAACTGGGGCAGTCCTTCTCCCGACCGACAAGTAAAAAGGAGGCCATGCTTTTTCTCAACTCCATGCTTGGAGTCGTCGTCACACGAGAACCACAGCACAGGATTGCCGTATGCATCGTCAACGGCAGTGTGCTCGAGAAAGCTGCGCTGCATGATATATCGGTCAACAAGGTGAAGTCGAGTCATGCGGACACGCAGAGTGCTCTCCGATGGAAACTCTTCCTTCGTCAGTGCCCGTCCCAAAAAGAATGGCGCAATTCCAGCAATGAGCGCTGGCACTCGACTTATCTTGAGGCCATATGTGTAGGTCACATGTCTCAAGACCTGCACGGCCTCATCCGTGAGCTGTAGCTGGTTGTTGTCGGCACGCTTCGTGTAGGCGGAGTATGAAGCAGTGCTGGTTGTGTCCATCTCCTCCACTTCCTCCACTTCCTCCACTTCCTCCACTTCGCCCATCTCTTCAACTCCAAGTCTCTCCCCCCTGTTCCAACGTTCAACTTGCTGGAAAAAATCTACCAGCAGCTCGTCCTGTTGGGGCTTCACAAACTGGTTGCAGAACAAAACTTCTGCACGAGCTTGATTCATGTTGCGTCGGATACCAACAAGCTTCTGATTGGAAAAGGCCAACCAGGAAGCTTTGGTTTCATCTGTGGTAGCTGGAAGGCACAAGCCACATGCTGTGAATTCTGCTTCCACATTTTCCCAGCGGCAATTCTGCGCTCGTTGAAGCGTAGAAATCAATAATTCTCTGGCAACAAACGCGTCACAATCCACTGTTGCAAGCTGTTTCAGTGCTGAGAGACGCCAGGGGTCATTACACCTGGCCATCTGATTGCCAGCGTCGTCCATCTGATCGCCAGCGTCGTCCGCATGTCTGGACTTCAGACGCTTTCGTTTCGGCTCGCTCTCGGCATCTGAACCAGCGTCGTCAGCGTCGTCAGAAGAAGAATCGTCGTCGGAAGAATCGCACGCGTCCACGAGCAGGTGTGACTGCACGAGAATGATCCGCATCTCGTCGCCGACTGCAATCATATTTTCCGGCGCGTCAAAAAAATCTGCAAACTGTAGTCTGAGAGCCGGTAGCTCTTTCGTTCGAAAGGCACGGACTTTTGCGCCACGTCGCCTCTTCGCCCAATCCTCCCACCCCTCCGCGCGTCGCATGGCAGACTCACTGTTTTTGATTCGTGCCTTTTTTGTTCCACGAATGTGGCCACACAGTTTGGCTTGTTCATTCATTGACACGCTGTCGTTTGGGCCACGACGCTTGCCCACAAGGAAGTATCGTGGCTGATTCGCCACAAAAGGCTTCGTCGCGTGCTCGCTCGGGGCTGTAGCGAATGTTTCCTTGGCCCCGTAGCGTTGTTCCTCGCAAGAAAAGTTCGTCGAGCCGTCAGTCGTGGCTGCCACGACGACGAGAGAGAGACGATCTCTCGCAGTCATGTTTTGGTCACCGACCAGGCCAATCTCCGAGATAAGCGCCAACTCGTGCCACCACCATTTTGTTCGTATCTTTTTTAGTCGATTTACCGCTGACTTTAACCAGGCGGGAGTCGAAAATCCGATGACGCGCGCCTTGACATGTTCGCATGTGGTGTCATTTTGGGGGCTTTCGTCGGATTCCGATTTTGAATCCGCTCCTTGTTCGTTCGGGTGACACTCGCAGCTTTCACTTCAGAAGGGGTTTGGGGAGGGATAGCTCCGAGGGTCACTCAAATGAAGCACTTGAATATACGATTTTCGTCGTTCGGAGTATCGCCATGGGGGGGGTGAGTTTTTTGATTGATTGTCGTGTTGACACCGTGGATGATTCTCCAATCGGGCCTGAGACTGTTCGAGGAGCTACGGAACCTTGAGCCTATCTAAATAGGGAACAGTAGGGGGGATACACTGCATTATAACTGTCTAAATTATCGATATTATGATACATTGTGACATTCTATGGAAAGACCTAGAGGTTGAATTAAAATTGTGGGCACTTGCCGTATACATTAAAGTGCAAGACTCAAGGTCTCAGTGGCAAAGACGCTGGCTTTGCAATAGGCAGTAGTGTCGAAGAGAGCTTAACAAGAAGTCACGTGGGAAGAGTCAGCGTCCATTCTTCTCAACGAGTCATCGTCCGTTATTGGACTCAAATGAAGCCCCACAAGACCAACGGATCCAAAGACCACGAAACATCCCTCGCTACCAGCATGTTGTCACAGCTACGTGATTGATGAATTGCTTGCATACAGAACAAGTGGCTTTCTTGCTCAACCATGGATCAATGCACTCCTAGTGAAACGCACGAAAGCAGGGCAATGTCCACACTACTTCGCCTCGCTCGAAGTGCTCCGAACATATCGAACAGTCAGGCAGTTTGCCCTGATTAAAAGCTGCAGCAAGTCATCTCTCGATTCAAGAACACACGGCGGCGGCCTTGCAATCTTTTCAGTAGTTTCACCCATGCTTTGGAACAGTGCCTCTATTACCGGACCAGACCGCTCCTGGAACTCTAAAAGCCCTTCATATTCAGTTTCATCATTTACCTGCCGTTTTCTTAGCACCAACCGCAGCGCATTAAGTGGCCGCTCACCTTGTGCTTCTCGTTACCGATTCAACTCATTCGCTCAGCTCTGGAATCGCCCAGCATTGGCGGCGCGCTGACGATGAGTCGTCGTTGGTGCAGTTCGCCGAGTTGTTGCTGTTGTTGCTTGCATCATTCATATAAGTCGTGGGAACAAGAGTATTCGAACAATTAGCCGAGAAATCATGTAGAGCGCAGAGAATGTAATTATAACGTCTGCAGTCCCCGCAATACGGTCACCCCTATTGGACTCATTTCCGAGCGTCGAATTGGTGCCACGAAGAACGACAGATGTTTGGTTGAACTGCCAAAGCTTCAAGGCTTGGCGTTGTTCTCTTTTCAAAAGTATTTTCTTCTCGAGTCTTTTCATGACCCATTTCATGGGCTTGCAGTCGATATAGAAGCGCTCCATCCATTCGTCTCGAGATTGTCGTAGATTCTCCTTGACAACTTCATGGTATGCCTGTTGTGTTTGAAAGCCCAGGAGAAGGTAGGTGTACACCAGAACGCAGAAGCATGCTGTCGCCACCTGCTTTACTTGTTTCTTAATATTGTTCCGTTGTCTGAACTCCCGGACGGAGGCGGGTCGTCATGAGCAGATTACAACTGAGTGCGCTCTCGGGTTATTCTTGTCGTTGTCGATGAGTACACTGATATACCTCCCTCTTATCTAGATAGTACGTTGTGATGTACACAAGAAAGCGAATTAGTATTTATTTTGAAATTATAGGTCTAGACCCACAATAGCAGGTTGTTCGAGAGAGCAATACAAGTGGTAGTTCTTGTCTTTGCTAGTTAGTTGCTCGAGCGTGAGAAAGCTACTCACGCAGTACTCCGACTATAGCTCGTAATCAGCAAGTGGTGTCTCTCTAGCTACGTACTGCAGTTAGGAGCAGTCTTTACTATAACGAGAAGAAAGCTAGCGAGAGTACTTATTACAAGCCGTTCGCCCTTTCTAGTCTAGTCGAGAAGCTGTCATAGTTCGTTTGGGCCCTACTCTAGTGAGAGAAAGCCCTAGCTAGTACACGTATATATGGTTTGAAAGTCGTGACTAGGTACCATAGCTAGTTGTCTCTTATGTCACGATGAATATCTCTAGGGTATTCGGATGTCTACTAGAGTAGCCAACAGAATCAATTGGTTCGACAGGTAGAACAGCATGTGAAAGCTGCAGTGAAGTCAACTTTTGAGCAGTTGAACCAACGTCGCGAGGCTCCAGAGGGACCAGAGATTCGAGTTGACATTGCAATGTTGTGAACGGCAGCACCCCAATCTTGAACCATGTTGCTCCTCCTATGCGGCACGAGAGCAAACGATTTAAATTGAAACTGCACTGCTAACATCAATAGGGCAGACTTGCAAATGAGCCCGTAACGTTTGCGTATACTGGCCCGTGTATGTTCTGCTTTTGCAAATGACTGTGGCGGTGTTTGAAAAGGCAAGTGTGGTGTTATCAACCAGCACGACCTTCCTGATAACTATGATGAGTTGAGGAAACAAGCACAAAATGCTCCGGTCAGCCGAGGCTAAGAGAAAAAAGTGATCTAGTACGTAGTAATTCATAGTAGCTATCCACTGAACTGGGTGTCTTTCTAGATAATAGAGGTATTGCTAGTGTTGCTAGAGTATTTACAAGAACTACGAACCACAGGTATTACGGTCCACAGGTACAGTACGGTAGTTAGAGTGCCTCGATGACGTCCTCTAGAGAGTATGTATGAACATATGTCCAGCACGGATTGTACCTGGTACCTCCCTAATGGATACATATGGACATACAGTCGGCAACGGGACACAATACAAAATTGGAAGTGAGCAAGCCTTTGCTCCTACACGTGTAGGGGGTAGTAGAGTTGTGCAAATTTCAAGCAGGTCGTAGTTGTTACATGTCAAAGCCTCTCGAGAAGCCTTCCACCCACCAGAGCCTGCGTTGACCCTTGTTTCTAAAGGAGTGAGCTGAAGAGTGCAACAAAACCGCTTCGCGGGCATCGCTTTGTTCTTGATCTGCATGCATTTATTTTTGGGACTACATCCAACATCACCCACGTCATGAAAATCTCGTCGCGAAATGTTGTTGAAATACCTACAAACAGTAGTATAGTAGAAGTCCTGCTGGATCGTCGCTCCTCTTCATTCTTGCGTTCACCTGGACTCGAACAGGGACGAAGATTGCAGGTCTAGTTAGTCTTCCACCTCACTTTAGCATCGTTTGTGTGAGAGTGTGAAGCGAATCCGAATCTTGCAGTTTTTGTGGCTTGGATTTTGGTTGGTTCTGTACAGTCTGTGTGTCCATGCATCTCCCGAAAATCCCGTTTTGGCGGTTACCCAAGTGCCCTCGCTGCCATACTAGAGTACCATGGCGAGCATCGGTCTGTTTGATGTCAGCGAAGATGGCAACTTACAAACCACACGCATGTTGCTGGAAGGAAATCAAGACGCCATTGACGCAAGAGACCGCTGTGGACAAACTCCACTACATGTAGCCTGTGCGTATGGTCAACTCCATATTGCGCAATTCCTCGTTCAAGAAAAGAACGCAAATGTTAATGTTGTCGACGAAGATGGATGGGTTCCATTGTACACGACTTGTCGTTATGCTGGACAGGCAGAAAATCGTGCCAAGATTGCGAAATTGCTCTTGGCGAATGGTGCGAATGTGAATGCGAAAGTTCTTGGTAGCAACAGAACTGCTTTGCATCAAGTTTGCCGTAATGATGGCAACATCCAATTGGTCCATGTACTGCTTAATCACGGAGCAGAAATCAATGTGCAAGATTGTATTGGTCGTACCCCTTTATACAGCGCATGCAATCGCCCACCACATGTTAATGTGATCAAGCTCCTCTTGGCGAACAACGCAGATCGAGACATTATAGACAGCAATGGAATGCGACCAAGAGATATAATCCAAGGGTCCGGACATGAGTGCGTGTTCGAGTCGTACGACAAGTTGCCACTCGCTGTCCCTGGAGTTGACAAACAGGATTCAGAGCACGCCCGAGATAGCCACGAGATTGTGGGCATGAACCCAGATCTAAGTCAACACCAGCGTGCATTGGGGTTGAAAGCACTATTGCTGGTGCGACAGCTCCCGGTGCACGAAGTTGCATATGAAATCGTGGGATTTCTCACTCCTGCTGCTGTAGAAAAGATTTTCTTGCCAACAGTGTAGCTTGGTTGCCGAGAGGTGACGTGAAGGCCCAGATCCAACCGCTCTAGAGAATGGTGTAATCTCTAAGTTATACTCAGTAGTCACAGCTGACAATCAAATATTCTTAGTTATCCTCCACCAAATATTATTCATGGGAAAGAAGAGATGATGCGGTGGCGCTGATCATGCTGCTGTAGATAAGGTTCTCTTGCCGACGGTTTAGTTTGGCAAGAGGTTAAGGCCTACGGAGATCCAACTCCGTTATAATGTTCCCACGATTTCACCATGCAGTGCACATGTAGATGTTGTTGATCTGAAGGCGACGTTGCATCTAGATGATTAGTACTTTTTGCCAAAGAAAGACGTGATGCTTGCAGAAGCTGCCTTCTTGTTCGTCTTGGCTACCTTCGCAGAAAGTGCAGCGGTTGGCGACACCTTTGGAAGACTGCTACCCGCCTTCCTCTTCTTGGCCGATGGCGTTGCTTTGCTGTTGGACGTGAAGAAACTTTTCATGGTTTGCGGCTCCGACTCGGCCCACTTGGCAAGTTTCGTATCCATGGCAGTAAAACTCTCATCTTTGAAATCAACAGATTGCTGCATGTCGCCCTTGAGCTTCTCGGCAAGCGAGGCCCTCAAATGCTTCAACACGCGAAGATTCAAAGGAAAACGAATTCCAACAATGCGTTCACCAGAACCCGAGACTTCGACTCTAGCCACAGCCAAAGCGCGATCCTTTTGTGTCTCCATAATGACCGCGCTCTCCAAAACTGGCAAAATATGAAGCACTGCTCCCACCACCAAGCCAAGACGGGAGCGTCGAGGTGCAAGGCCGAGATTGAGATCGAAACAGAAGGAGTCATCGTAGGCTCTGTTCCATTCGTTCGAAACCTTTGCATGGTGCTGGCGAATGATCTCTACCGGATCTGGGCCATCATCGCCTTCGGCTTGCTCCAGAAGCAGTTTGCTGATGGCATCTGAGCTGACCAACAGTCGATACTTGAAATTCAAATCTAATGTGCTCATTTCGCACTGATTCTTTCCAGTGTTTGGCCTAGTAACAACCATGGACTTGAGCGGATCGGGCACGTACGCTCCTGTTTCAGGATTGGGCTCAATCTTCCGCTTTGCATAGAGAATCAGGTTTCGACCAGCAACCACGCGCTTGCTCAGATAGAAGCCAGATTTAGCCACTTTCCCTTCGTCATGAGACCCATCGGCGACGACATCTTTGATGCTCTGTTCAGCAACTGTTTCGAGAGAGACTCCTCGATCCAGAACAAGGCGAACCAATTTCGTTTCCGCGCCACTGCGTCGATCGATGGCCAACTTTTCCGGTGTGCCATCCATTTCAATGTGGGTGGCTCTCACATCTTGGACCGACCCTTCGAAAGCGCCGGTTGCTTTCGCTTCTTTTACGATATCATTGAGAGTAGACATGAAGAGCGAAAATACCAGCTTCTGTGGTTCCACTGGAATCCCAGCAATCCGGTTCAAGAAGACCTTCACGGAACTCTTCTTCTTGCTGTCTTCTCCAATGAGACCAACGTCGATCAACGCTTTCTGTGCAATTCCTAGCGCATGCCTTCGAAGTTGTACTTCAGACATTGTGACTGCATCGAGACCACCGTTTTCGCGAGTGTATGCTTCTAGAATCACGTTGCAATTGCTTGATGGTGCCGAGATACCGCATGTCACGGTTGGAGCCAATGCTGTATAGAGACGGTCCACAGCACGTCGGCCATATGTAGAATCAATGTCAAACTCAGACATGTCACTTCCAGATGCCGCTCGGCGATCGCCCTTTGTCAGTGCTCCCAAATTGGCCATCCTCTTGGCCACGGCTGCTCCGAATCTGCGTTCTCCGCCCAAATCAGTCACAATCATTTTGTAAATCGGCGCACTGGTTTGTCCACTTCGATGGGACCGACCAAGCTGCTGAATAGCTTTATCGGCCGCCCAAGGCAGTTCAATCGTCAAATGCACGCGTCGTTTGTGACTAGAGCCGCATCCTGCAGCGGCATGAAGACTGATCCCAGTAGATGCCGCGTCGGAAATGATGGCGACACTCTTCCTGCCATCCATGAATCGCTTCTTTTCGACAATATTGAGCTTGTCAAAGTCCTCTGCACTCTTGGGCATGCTCAGACCAAGCGTCTTGTGATTGGACGACTCTTGAATTCTCTTAACATATTGAAATTGTTGACCATGTCGTACAATTCGACCAGACCTTCCCGTAAGTTCTGCAACCTGGTTGATTCCTCCCAACTGATCAATCAAGTTGTCCAATGGGTTGGGTGGAAGAGTCAACCTTTTGGCCAAACGGATCATATTCTGTTGTGATGCGACGAGTTCTGGTACTGGTTGCGGTGGCGGCAAGTTATTGATACGATCCGCTTCTGCCTGCAAATGAGCAACATATACCTTCATGGCATCGCTTGCGTCGGCTGACAAAGGAGGAACTTTCGGTGGTGAAGGGGGTTGATCCTGGACTGGGAAATGGACCTTGACAAAGTTTGTCAAGACCGATCGGCAGGATGACAAAAGGCGCGGAAGACTGATATCGGAAAACTCCGTTTTGGTGCGATTATTGCTGTCGAGTTGGTCCACTTGCTCTTCCATAGCAACTTGTGTACTGGCCTCGCCTGTGCTCTGCAGACCTATTACAATAGCGCATCCGTCTTCCAAATGTTCCTACAACAATCGGACCGTGTTGATGATGGTTAGAACTCCAAGAGGAACGAAACACACAAACAGACACAAGAAATTGTGCTCGCTGCGGAACAAACATGCCTTACCTTGGCAGTCTTGACAACAGGCCCAACCTTGGCGCAAATGGCAAGCTCACGAAAGAAGCGTTGATGCGCGCTCCAATAGTTTCGCCACACCATTGGATTGAGCGCAATGAGTTTGGAAGCATTCTGCATTTCCTGTTGCAACATGACCCACCACGCAACTGCTTCATTGTACATGTGTACCTCATGTTCGTTCAGGGTGGTGATTTTGGTATGAAATTCAGCTCCATCCCAGGAGAGGGACCGCGCCACAAAGGCTCCCATTTGTTTCAGTTCCAACGCCAACAATTCTAGCGACCCCATACCTCTATGCGACAGTGTCTGTTGGAAGGAGCTAAAATCGGGATAGAGAGACGATCCCCATAGACCCAAACGATTGGCATAGACCATGTGTTGTAGGTCCGACACTCCAGTGGCCGATCCATACACGACTCGCGCGTTCGAGAGACGTTCTTGCAAGCCAATCACCAATTTGGCGGTCGTCGTGTCGGCTTCCAAATTCTTGGCCTTGTGTGCTTCGTCGAATATCAAGACACCATCAAAGGCAGTTTCGACTTCTTGAGAGGAGAATGGTTGGCTGCCGCCACCGCACTTGCCAGTTGTCAACCATTGAATAATCTGTTCCATTCGTTTGCCTGAAACTAACAGTGAATACGTGATAAACAAGACACCCTTGCTCGAGGAACTGCTCCCCCCAAGTCCTTTGGATTGTTTGGAGGAAGCACTATTATTCAACAGAATATCCTCAGCTTCCAATACTGAAACTCCCTTACAACCAATGGCATCCAAGTCTCGCTTGGCGTCCAACGCCAGCTCTCGGGATACGGATATCCACAAATGTCTCTTGCGTCCACGAAAGAGTGAATCCCGTATAATGGCTGCCATTTGACGACCTTTCCCAATTCCTGCTGCATCGCCCAAAAAGAAACCTGCGCGTTTCCATCTTGTTGCGGCTGTTGTAGTAGTAGTGGTTCGAAACAAACGTGAATGTTTTTGAATGGCAAGCGCAACGCCTTCGAACTGCAATGGTGATAGCGCACAGTTCTGAATCATTTGAACAGTATCAAAGCAAGGGCGAGGAGCAGTAACACTAGCTAGTAGAGCGGATTCGCAGGCTGGAGACGTGTGTGATGGGAGACCAAGATCCGAGAACGAAATCATCGCATCATTAGGTGAAGAAGTCTGAGTGTTGTCAGCTCCTCCCACCTGCTTCTTGTCCTCGTCAGTTATTATCTGATCATCCTTGTCCATTGGCCCATCCGTATCACTTTCGAGAAGGTCAACGACTTGAGGAGGCTTGTCGTCCTTTGCTTTGTGATTGTCAGCATTGGTATTGGATGCTCGACCACCACCACCCTCCTTCTCATCCTTTAGTTTCTGGAGTAACTTCAAAGGCAACGCTGTCGGCATATAACCGCTAAACGTATCAATGGCTGATCCACTTTCATTAGCGGCATCTTCTGCAGGGGGAGGCGGGGGTTGTTGTTGAGGAAGTAGCGACGACATGGTTGTTTGCTGCATGTCTTGTGTTCAAAATGTGATCGCGAGCTGGCGGCTCTGCTGCCACAGACAACCCAGTTTTGGCGCGTGGAGTGCACAGACAAGAGTATAACCAAGTTCAAAACTTGCTGCCAACGATGAGATAGATAAGCTCACAAAATATTATCACAAAGGAACGACAGGGACAGCACCGTTTCCTTTCTGGTATACAGTATCCTCCTCCTCCTGCTATGATGATATACGTCCGCTTCTTCCAAATCGCTCTCGCCAATACTCAACTCTGTCATTGACGCCATTCGCCAGCTGATTATCGCTTGGCAGACCAGGATTTGCTCCATGATCCCCAAAGTTCAACCATCTCCTGTGACCTTCATACTACCTTGCTTGATCGATACGAAGCAAGGAAACTGCGCTGACTGTGAGTTATCTCTCACCCTGGGAATGGCGAATATAGTATGAGTAATTCGACGGATGACCCGAGAGAAGGCATCGTGAAGTATGGTTGCGACGAGGACTTGCACGAGCCCGTGGCTGAACTGAAACGTCGTGGAGTCGTCACTATACTAAACCGACGAGAGCATACATAGGCAGTGTCGGCTTTCAATCGGGGCCTTCCTTTCTACTTTTTTGGCCGTGGAAACCCGCGTATAGGGGGAGAGGTGCGACGATAATGCAATCGTGACCCGGACCCGTTGGCAACATAACAGACTATACTCCGTCGCTTCTAGAATGCTGCCACCATCTCCTGTTCCCACGAATTTGGTTATCGTATGACGTATACTCCCTTTTTGTTTGAGTGCTGTTGCGCCCCTTGATGTCTTGGACAGTCCTCACAGACTGACTCGGGTGGTATCTGTCGTGCTGCACGCTGGACCACACTGCAGCTGTTTCGCCACAAAGTTATATTTATATTTCTTGGATGATGAGAAGTGCTGATAATAACAGTAACTTGGTATTGGTCTTGTCCAGCGAGATCATTGTTGCGAAACAAAACCTGGCGGAAATGACCCTGCCGCCGCCGCACAGGGTGTAAAGAGAGAAGACAGTCGACAAAAAGAGACGTTTATAGTGAATGGTATGATAATGTAGTAATGGTAGCAGGCTGCAAAAAAGGAGAAACGGGACAAAAAATGTGGTGGGCTCTCTCACTCTCTCTCGATGTAGAATCATGATTTGGGAATGCTAATGTGTGTGTGTGTGTGTGT
>JAVCKV010294193.1:0-14462 GCA_032274145.1 Herpochondria borealis
TTCATTTTATTCATTTTATTCATTTTATTCATTTTATTCATTTTATTCATTTTATTCATTTTATTCATTTTATTCATGTTATACAATCAAATATACATCAGTTTACATATTTTGAGGCCCTTAAATGTTGATTACGTAAATATGTTATTAGTGTTTTTTAAAGCACACACTTTAAAGCATTGTTCTATTTTTTTTCCTTGGTTTTAAATGCACGTATATAGCTGATTTTAATTATCAAGTGTTTACGGGTGTTTCAATGTTTTCACACTTTGTTTTGGAGTGGAAATTGAAAAAGAATACATCCGACTGTACAAGCCAGGTTTGTATTCTTATGCATTCAATTTTCACTTTGTACTTTGGTCTTCCTTGCTTACAGTGGGGGAGCTTAACAGTCAATCTAGCAAATCCGTATTTTTAGATTATCATATATCAAAAAGAAAAGTTTTATCATTTATCAATAATAGATGGATGACGAATCTATGAAATTACCGTTGTCCCTTTGCGAATTGTTCCTTTTGTATTATCAGAACCGGCGGTCGAATCAAGAACCTAAATCTTTCGAACTAAAAGGTGTGCGTGCAGTTTTAAAACATGAAAAATCAGGTATTTAATGCCGGTAGTACAACGATTTTCTGCTCAACGCTCCCTACCAGAGTGTGCACAGATTCTCTTAAAGGCAAAGATTCATTTGTCTAGTTTAATCGCACAGCAGCGAACATGAAGTCTGCGAACATCAAACCATAATTCATGATTGTACAGAGTAACATTCAACAGAAAATAATATGATCAAAAATTCTCGAGAGAATTGCCCATTTTTCTGTCATTCTTTCTGTACTGTAATGAACAGTTGTTCTGCCGGTTTTTTTGGAGATATAATGAGTGGCGCACTACTGGTTTGAGGGTGAGAAGAAATCCAAACTTACATCGTACATGTGGACCTCAAAATAGTCCACCAGCGGGGAAGGTCACGGCAATAAAGACCACCTGCTCTAATGTCGAGACAAATACATGCACAGAAATGCAAATGCGCCCTCCGTGCGTTCTCGATACGTATCGTTCCTGTTTACAGGTCCCTTCCATTTTTTGAATTTTTTAGAAAGCATTCTTCGGAGTGGCACTGTATCTCTTTCCCACGAGTCGCTCATGGGAGCGTCATAATGAAATAGTCTTGGTTGAGACCAACCATAAGGGCCATCTTTGGGTGCGAGGAGTACATGGAAAGCTAATACCTTACATGATACTGGTGCGAAATGGAGGTCGCAAGGAACAGTAAGAAGAACGAAATAGAAGTCTGCGATGCAGTCAAGCGTGAAGAATGGATGCTTGTGCTCTGAAGTTTTGAGTGCTGGGAGGCATACGTTGGAGCAATCGCATGCAGCTTTCATACGCCCATTCTTAAGGCGATGGTACTGACCGTTGGCAGGGTGATGGTAGTTGTAGAATGAATTTGGTGGGAGACCAAGTCGAACCACGTACCTATGGACAGAAACGTTTTCTCTGTGAAGCACTTGCCTGTCACAATGTGCCGTATCAGGAACGATTTGTTTCGTTGGAAACAGTATTCATATTTGATAGAGAACATTAATTGAAGAAGTCCGAACGTCCTTTCTCTATGATATGTATACCACAGTGGGTTATCTGATTCTGTGTAAACACAGAACCATTGAAAAAAAATGTAAGATGTGCAACAATTTTTCTGGGATGCAAATATAGCTTGTTCAATAGTCTACAACGTCGTCGAAGATAGTCGCAAAAAAACGAGACCTGGCATGTGCGATACTTTAGAGGACGGTGGGATGCTCTGTATCGCAGAAAATTGTTGGGCGAAAGACGGGGGGCAGTTCGGAGAGTGGAAGACGCGGAAGCAGGGAATGTTTGTTGGGTAATCTCATAATTCTCGATCGGAGGACGAGGAAACGTGAGGCTGCCAACCGTAGCAAGAGAGAAGCAGGGAGAGAGAGAGAGAGAGAGAGAGAGAGAGAGAGCGAAAGGCCATAACAGCGATTGAAGTGGAATGATCGGTGCGGGAGGATTAGATTGTTTGGGTCCTCTTCCTTCCCTCTTATCAAGTCTACATTTCTTTTTCTAACGAAGACCTTCACGGAAATGTGACGAAGAGGTTTTTTTTTTTCTTGAGGCGCACTTGAGGCCCTATGATAACACGAAGAGGAGATGCACACGCTGCCAGTGAGGTGGTATGCAGCATATGTACATCCACGGACGACGACCGACGACGATTTGGGGGCTTCGTCGTCGGTGGAAGGTTGGTCCTCTGTTATCGAGAGGGGCGCGAACCACTGGTTTAGATGTGGTCGGCGTGGAGAATGGATGGTGGAGGGATATGAAACCGTATGATACAACGCAGTACCCAACATATTTATAGAGGGCTAAACGGCCCCTTCTCTCCGTCCTCTCCGGATTGTTTCGAGAGGGTTTATCAATAATTATAAAACGCTTTACATTTACTTATTTATTTATATTGTATTTAATTGCGAGAGTAACCGCCCAACCACCCCCTCCGTCTCGTCCTCGTTGGACATGATCTGGGCATAATTGCAATTGTGGGTGAGAGTGCGCGAGGCGGGTACTGAGCTGAAAAGCAGCGCCCAATCGGACCGCGCAGCCGATGCAAAAGTGCGCATTGAATTTGTCCCAGAATTTCCAGACGTGCCATAAAATACGCACTTTCGTGTCAACTGTAAACCACCTCTGGTAGCTCCACCTCCTCCTCCTCCTGTTTTACTCCCTTTCTGGTCCTTTGGCCGCGCACACCGTCACTCTCTTCCGAAGACGCTGTCACTAACTTACTGCATACCAAGAAAAGTCGCGAAGATGCAACATGCGCTGCTCCATTGCTCGCCGCGCCCCAGAGCAAGAGACCAACGCCTCCTCCGATTGGGTGTTCACCATCTTGGCCGGGGTGCGACCGCGCCCATTCTTACGTCACTCGAAACTCGCTCCTCCTCGTATATTTTTAGTGCTTATTCGGTTTCAGGGGAAACAACTCTATTCATTAATAGAGCTCTTGGGAAGGCTCACCTTTTTTTCTTACCTTATCCTCTCTTTCTCTCTCTTCGCCGAAATATATCTAAAAAAAGAAGCTCCCTCCCTCCCCCTTTACAGCATGCTTTTGATCTCTTTTCCCGTATACGTTTGTCGTTTCTTCCCGAACCGGCTGACTCAAACTGGTGATTCCCCTCTCTGGTACGCAGTCAACCTCACCCTCTCCCTGCTTTTCTTCGGAAGATTGTTGTATTGCCGCTCACACCGGACTTGTCCTCCTCAAAAAACACCGATGTAACACACACGCACACGCACACGCACACACACACACACACACATACACACACAAACTGAAACACGAAGTAACACCCCTCTTCGTCGCCCACATTCCTTGAGCTTTGCATACAATACACCATCAGCTCCACCACTCGAAATACCACTCCCCCTCCTCTCCGCCTCCTCTTCCCCGGCCCCAAACAGACCTGCTACTACAAACTTCCATGACCACTCTCCAAACCCTATATAATACATTCCTTCCTTCTCTCTTACCCTCCCTCTCCACCTCAATGTCTGATCAACTAAACTCAACCACATCTTCTATCGCAACGCCTCCTGACCGCAACAACCCGAACCAGCCACACTTGCAACCAGAACCTCTCCCTCCCTCTCCACCCGCGACTCAACACCGCACCGCACCCTCCCCTCCCCTACCAAACCAACAAAACCTATCTTCCCCAAACGCCAGGTCATCTTCACCTCCCTCCCACCCGTCCGCCCCACCAGCAGACCCCGCGTCAACCTCGACCTCCTCAGAGAAGAGCGACGATATCGACGAGACCCCAGACGAAACGAACAAAACATACGCAATGAAACCCCATCAATCCGCCCCCACTGATATGGAGAAGAAGGAGCAACGCCGTCGGAAGAAAATCGAGAGCGCGAAACGCAGCCGTGAGAAACGTCGCGCTGAACACGAGGCCGTCGAACGTGAAGTCGTTGCGAATAATGAACGAATTCGCTACCTCGAAGGAGAGGTCAATCGTCTCACCACCGAGCTGCTTACCGATCCGTCCCCACCTGCGTTGCAAAGAGACTCTTCTAGACCTGCCTGGTTTGGTGCCCCGTTCTAGTTACACCTTTCTTTTTCTCGCGGCTTTTCTTGCTTCTTTCCTGCTCTTCTCTCAGAGCCCTTTTTTGATAGTGCAGCTCGAATTGGTTTTCCAATCCTGCTCCACTGCTAACTTTAATGAAATAATATTAAATTATATTCAATAATTTTGCTTCTAAAATAATATTTTTACTGCATTCTTTGCCCTTCTTTCATTTTCAATCTCCACCCTGTATACTGCAAAGCTGTTCTGTTGCTTCCGGAAATACTGTAACTTGGAACTTTTTTAAATTAAACAATAATAATGAATTTTGTCCTGCTCGATTGTATGTCCATGAAAATTGTTTTGTTTTGTGCCGTTTTGTAAAAAATATATTATTTTTTCGAAAATAATTTCTCGGTTCATGCGGAAAAATTGAAAATGAAGAAAAAGATGCCTTTTCTTCTTTTAAAGTTTCATGCTTCAACCAAAGTTCGACCATTTAAACATCATTTTAAAAATGAAATAAATAATCACAAAAAATAATTTTGATTTAATATTAAGAAGGCAGTCTGTTTAATCTTTAAAATGGAATTTTTGGTTCATATTACAATCTTGATGTTAATATAAGGGAGAAAATCACACAACATTTCATATATTGTTTTAATTTTTTTATTAAAATTTATATAATATCATGCGACGTTCTTTGGTTTACAAAAAATGTATATTATTTGATTTGAAGTTCGATGCGTTCATTAATTAAATATTTCAATACATTTTGCAATGCATTCATAATTTTTTGGCTTTTGCCAAATATTATCGAGCATACTATAAGTTCTTGAATAAAAGAATAACTTTTCAATTGTAAAATGTATTTCTTTTATTATTCGGGAGCCTATATTTTCTACGAGAAAATATGAGAGCTTATGTAATCATTTTTATTATATTTTAAAGGTATCTGGAGAATCGAATACAAAAGGATTAGAATTTGAATTTTTTCTGTCTGCATAATTATTATCAAAAAAATTCTAGAAATTTGTAACTATTTCTTTCTTTTCTACAAAGTACAGGTTGAAATACAGTCCTCTTTTCCTGTGAATAGACACATTTCGAGGGTTTACATATTTGAAGACGATGGATGTACTACCATGTGTAACTTTTTAGGATGCCTTTTTTCAATTACCACCTGGAAAAATTCAGATGTAGAAAAGGGTACTTTCAGGCCAGCAAAATAAATGACAATGTAAATATGCATATGCCACTATCAATGAGCTGTATTTATACAACAATAATGAAGTGATTTGATCGAAAGAGCAGAGCAGTGGATAAGGGGTGCAGCTACAATCGTGTTAGGGAATCAGGTTTTCATGCCGCCGTGTAGGTAGGCCGAATGATTTTGAACGGGTAATAAAAAAATTAAATGGGATATATAAGGTGTACGATGCTGTATATCTCATTAGAAACAGGATATATGTTGGGAGAGTCATAAATGCACACCTCCTGTGCATCTGATTTTTGCTTCGCGTTGAGAATGTTGTTGGATGACACTGCATTACGAATCTGTGTCCTGCTGGCTGAAGTGCAATGGGTTTTCTAAATTTTTGTTACAACCTCGGAGGTTGAAGGATACAGTGGAAGAGAGTATGAGGTGTTGTATCATGTATCAGATTTTACAGGGAGTCCTTTTCTTGCTCTCGGTTCTGATGATGAACACTGACTGTTGCCTCTTTCTTCTTTCCATTGCCTGTCCGACATGCCATTGATGAGAAACACGGTGATATATAAGCTGGAAGAATAGGATTCACGAGAAGAAATCCGTTATGTAAAGAACGTCTCTCATGGCATCTCCTACGATGCCTGGCAACAGTGTTCGCTCAATATTTAGGGTCGAGGAGTCTTGACATACTCCGTTAACATAATTGTTCTGAAAGTTGTACAGACGAAGAAAAAAAGTTTAGCTTTCTATAATGGAATGAAAAAGCTGGAAAAGGGAAAGTATTCCAATGGTCAACATGGTTGCATGGAGTGTGTACCTGAGCGAGCTGAGTAACAAGTTCCGAGATAAAGCGGTGTTTGTGTTATGGGAGGTTGGAGTGTTGGAAATGAAAACGTCGCGGGCAACAAGCCCTTCCAGCGATGTACAACGCTCCTATTTTGCTCTTTTCAGGGGAACCAGGCTGTAGCACACAAGATGAAGAGGGACAATTTTGAGGTTATGCCCCTGGTACGACAGTATGAGATGCAGGTATGGATCCGTTTTTTGTGTGGGGCCTGTGCGTGTGTGTGTGTGTTGCAGGGGCGTAGTTGCGAGTTGGTAGACACGGATTTTCCGGAATTTATTGAATCGAACCATATTTCTTTGTTAAAATTAGAGGAATGTGACTAAGTTGGTAGAAAATCAAGTTCTTAGGCAGTCGCAAATATGTCACTGCTGGCTGGTTACCTCGCTGCCGTTGTGTGCTTTATGAACGGATGTGAGATTATGGTCGAGAGAAGAGCAAAGTCGTAATGGGCCAGGGAACGTTGTGAAATAAGACTCGGATGGAAAACAGCGCGGTTGGGCGAGAAAATGGCTCTTCTGGCCAAGATCTGGGGGGGGGGGTGGGGGTGAGTGCAAACGGACGGCAGCGTCAGCAATCGGTTGTAGTCGAAAACTAGTTTTCGCAGAGCACTGCGCTGCGATTAGTCGTGTCTCTTATTTTCTATGAGGCAGTGGAAGAGAAAAAATAATTCTAATTTATATTTAATTTTTAATTAATTTTTAATTAATTTTTAACTAATTTTTATGTTAATTAATTTTAACATTACTTAATTGAATTTTACCTGAGTTCAATGTCCAGCAGTTACAGTATGTTAGGTGTCCACCTTGCTGGCATTGGCTCACATGAATCCCAGGGATGGTAAAAAATGTGTTATTTTTCACGAAATTGCGCTCAAGTTTTCACGCACTTATTTTGCCTGCTGCTGCCGATATCGTAAAGGGATTACGGAAGGTGTTGCCTTCTCCGAAAATGAAAGCGCGATTGCTGCCTATTGGAGCTCCAGCATCCATTACTGTATCCCATGTCACATCACACACACACACAAGCATGCCATTATTTTGCGCGTGTGATGACCATCATATATTTATAATATATGATATATGCATGTGACGCGCACTTGTCGCCTTCACAATATGTCCTCCCATTCTCTGCCCCGCCCATGTTGTGCGACCATAACTCGTCTCTCTCCCTCGTGGACGCAGCGATTCCCCACCTGAACATGCCTGTTCTTCTTGCTGGCCGCGAGAACTCCGAAGAGGGGGCATTTATTTACTCGCTCTCTCATGTGGCATCTACATATCTACATGCATATATTTATATGTCTCTTTGCAAAAGCAAAACTGACCTGGACAACGCCTTGTACACCTGCTGCCAACACCCGACCCCATTCCCGAATCCTTTTTCAGACATGTGCCTCTACGTTTGCCGCGCAAAGAAATGAAAAAAATGAAACTGACTACCCGCGCGTACAATTGAAAGAGCGACCATCCCTCCACAAAAATAAATTCTCCACCGTCAGTGAGTATTGCGGTGCGGAACTGCTCTGGGTCCGGCCCGGTTAAGGGCACGGTCCGTAGTTAGGCTTTCTAGGTAGGTGGTACTCACTCGCTTCTTTGTAACGGTCTGTCTCTCTCTCAAGTGATTCAACATGGCACCTCGCGACAGAGTAAGTCTTACCAATTCCTCACTTACATACAACTTTGAATTTCTCATTCCGATCCCCTTTCGTACCCAACCAACCACTTGCCCGCTTCGTCCAGCGTTTCCCTCCTTCTTTACAGATTGTTGTGCTTCCCTTGCCTTTTTCATGCTTGCCGACATGACACCACAATTCACCTCAGAAAAAAACTATCGCCACTGCCTCCGATATATGGTATTGACGCGAGACAAAAACGGAAACCCCTCGTAGCTTACGCTGTCTGCTATCCCTCTGTCCCGTACTGGACCCTGTGTTCAGGTCGAAACGATTGACAGTCATACCACCCATGTCCCTCCTCCTTCTTCTGCAGCATTGAATCAAGCATCATTTTGAATAATTCAGACTGTTCATCAGCTATGACTACTTAGATTCTCCCTAACTTTTTTCACATCTTCCTTCGTCACCATCACATCACAAAAAAGATTATCTGTCTTACATCTCTCCCATTTTCGTGCATTCAATACGGACTCAACGCACACTAAACTGTCTCCAACCTCCCACCCGTTCTTTTCCTTCCGTCTCCTCCCTCCCCTTGTACACGAAACGAACAAAATGGCGTCTCCATCACTCTCAACCGATTTCGCGACGCAACCAGCATCCACCCATCAACCCCTCACCAATCGGCAGGGATGTCGTCGACGAAGCATCGACTCTACGACCCGCATCCCTGTGACGGCCCTCGCCGACGACCGCGACATCGGAAAGACTGCTGAGATCGAGAGCGCGGCCAACCAGAGCTGTATCCGATTCCTCGAGAAAACGATGCAACAGCTCACTGCAGAGCTTTTTGGCGAGTCTATTCTGCATGGTTCAAACATTGACTACTACATTTGAAGCTCTCGCTCACCGACACCTCGCTCTCCCAATTGATACATGGTTTGAACTGTGTGCTCAATGTTTTTCTTTTTGGTTTGCAAAAGAAAGCACTCCCTTTTTTCTTGCACGTGTGCACAAAAAAATCCTTCGATCTCTAGTTTATTTGTTCTTCAAATAACTTTTGTTATGGACTATTTTAAATGATTTTCTCGAGGGCTCTCTGAAATGAGATATCTACTTTTATTCTACTCTTCACGTCATCATATCGGATAGTTTGAAATTAAACATTACTTTCCTTTTTTTAGTAGAATCCGACTTCATAGCTACAACCACCCTTTCTGTTGCGGTTCCAACATTTAGCAGAGAGTTATCACTAAACAAATTGGCAGCCATTTTAGCTTATCATACTCACTAGATTCCATTAATACAACCATCTATCATAACACGGGTGGCATATTGAATGAAAGTTACTTTTGAAAATAGTCCTTATTTTTTTTATTCGATATCCTATTTTCTACGCCCTGAAAATTACAAAACGAGTCGAGACTCGCGAATAGAAGCACGTTGTTCGCTCGAGATAACGGGCTTCTGTAGAGATTAACATCAGTACTGATTGGTGTAATGTTGCGAGGTAATGAGGACACAGGTACAGTCGGCCAATGATGGCTGGTGTATCAAGAGATTTAGTCGGTTTGTGATAACTGGTACAACCAGACAAGTTCTCGGCGCGATCGGCGACGAAAGTCGCTGAGTTGCGTCGGTTGCTCGTCGAAGCAAATTCTTCAGAATCGTCGGCACTTCGATGTGCTGAGCGAGAACAGAGAGAGCTGTAGGGAGGAAAATTACGTGGGGTTCAATGAACAGATGATGGAAAAGCTATCCTCTCCGTTCTACATCGAGCTAAGTATTAATGCCACTTATTATCAATAGATGGTTACAGTTGTGTTTGGCAGAATTGTTTTTCGATACGCATCTTATTGCAAAGTAATAGTACCACTATTTTCGAAATTCTATCTCATATTGACTGTAAGTAATTTAACACACATTATTTCTTAAGCATTTTTCCCAGAAAGTGCCGATAACATTGTAATATAGGTTGAGAGTGGTACCAGACTACATGACCTGCAACTCGATATATTGCAACAAAACGCAAAAAGTGTTCATCCAAATATTGAAAGATAACAATCCTCAATCCTTTTTTTATTGGGAATTCTATTATTCTCTGTCCACTCGCCATCTAAAGCACCATTGTTCATCTGTAGATTGCACCGTTGTCAACTTTCGCGGTGTTCATAGAACTACTCCCCCGTATCAGAAACCACATCGGAGTTCGCATTTCAATATAAGAACCTCGCCCAGATGTGCACCAAGAAGTACGTTCAAATCGGCAGCGTTGTTTCCTGACATTGTTTACATTAACTTTAATCCGGGTTTTTGCCTTCTTCTTTCTTATATTTCTTGTGGAGTAATGCTGGGTTTTTATGTACCCATTTTCGGATCACAAATAATTCCCGAAACGGGCTCGGTACTTCCTTCTCAAGCTCACTTTGACTCCTGAACCAGTATATAACACTTTATCCAAATGCGGGATCATAGGATTGATAGATTTAACAAAACAAGTGACAAGTTTCTCTGAATTTTTGGTTGACGGAAAGAATGTGCTATCCCAAATGAATGTTCGTGATACTATGATGTGGTATTTTCGTTGCCCGTACCAGGTTTACCTCATTTACATTTAACGCAGGATATTTCAAGTACAGCTGTTGCACTTAAAATAGTACTACATTAATTACGGTCAATAATGCAGAGGTAGATCCGTCTCTGCGTCTTTGCTGAGTTGTCACATTTAGATTTTCTGAATACCAGCGAAAAGGAAAATGTAGATTGATTTAGAACGCTTAACTATTCAAACGACGTTTGGTATTATGATTCTTCACAATTTGTAGTACTTCCATGGTTTTGAATTGAAGATAAAATGTGTAACAATCCACTACAATTACTAAGAACCGCAGATTTTCTTGATTCGGAGTTATCTGCAGTGGTGAAAAGCTCTCGACCCCCTTTACGCAGCCCTCAGATTTGATTTTGAAACTTCAAAATATCGATTTCGAAAATTTAAAAATACGTTCATTCTTACGTGACCCAAAATTTGAGTAAAGTGCACCAGAAACCTAGAAAATCAAAACCCTTTTCTTAGTTCACCCCATACCCGGGCAAGAATTCCGCATGCTCCCTAATTTCCAAAAAGAACGCCGTATCGACGTCACCACCTCCGTCGCCCAATGAATCCAGGGTTGCAATAAACGGAGCGCTCCTTGATAATTCAACGATTCAAGCAGCAGGCCCATCGGAAACTGATGAGCATCGCATCGTCACCTGCAAGATTGCAACTACCCACTTTGAAAAGTGGATATCAAAGTGCTTATCTACAATGCTGTGTTCCACTGAAATTTTTACTAACATGAGCATCAATGTTTCTCTTATAAATGAGCAACCTAGAGTTAATGCCGTCATATTCATGTTGTTCGTCATCTACTCTCCACCGAAAAGTGCCAATTTTCTTTGCGAGTAGAATTATAAACAGTCCTCCAGCAGAAAGCGCCAGAATGCTGCGAATGCGTTGAAGAGCCTCACAGAAACTATTAATGCCATTGCAGCACTTCAAGAGAGTCAGGGCGAACGTGAAAGTCGTGCAGCAGGTTCTGAACGTAGGGTGTAGAGTTAAAAAGGCTTTTTTCCCTCCTCCTCTAGATGATTGAACGAGGAAGCTATATAGCTAAAGTTGGTTCCGTTAACATTTTCACGCTCTATTGAGAAGGACAGGTAAGAGGAGTGAAAAACTGTGTCGAGAGGGTATTTTCACTGCCAAATGTATAATTGCCTTCGTCTTGCTCCAGGATGCAGAGTGAAAAATGCATCAATTTCTGCACTTACTATTCGGCTACAGCCATTCACGGTCTAAGTCTCTGCAGATAATGTTTTACTGCTGTAATATAACTACACCCTGCCACTGTCCATCACCATGAAATTAAATTATCAAAGGTGGATGGGGTTTCGTTTTACACACCAGACTTACCTAGACGAATACTTGGAATGTTTTCCGCGCATAGCCCAGTAGCAATTATGTTCTTCGACCTGTTCGGGGGCAACAATGCTTTCATCTACCCAACCGAGCGCTGTTACACTCAGACCTACCTATACTGTGGCCTTCGAGCGATATGAGAAAGGAAAATTTTCATGATGAATACAGTTCGTGCTGGCAGAACATGATGGATTTTTTGTTGAAGCTAGGGTGCAAGCACAAACGACAGAGCTCGTACCAGAGGCATCTCTTCCAAAAACCTCTTTCAGAAACGTTTGGAACATGCATCGGCCGACATTGCTCATTTCCAAACCCGGTAGCGACTTTTGCAATACATGTACTAACTTGAACAATATCGCTCTTCATAAAACAGTGACACAAGAGACGCTGTATTGGCCGATAGAGGGAAGCACAGGCACGAAGCAAAAAAGGGAATTATTTGCATACCGAATACTGCAGGATACTGCCCGCAATAATCCGGACGGTTCAAGGCTTCACATGGTGATTGATTTTTCTGAGAAGATTTTTCTACCTCTACTGCATCAGTCAGATCAATTTTATTTTGTTATGGGATTGACGTTAGACTTCTTTGGTGCTATTGTTAATATATTTATCACAACATATATCCATTATCTGTCGGAGGGACATTGGCCTGGTGGGAAGTCTGCCAACGAGGTGGCATCGATGATTTAATATTCGATCAATAAGGTAAAATCTGCTGGTATGTGTGTAGGTGGTGTCAAATTTCTAGATCTCCATGCAGACAACATTGGAGGTCAGAATGAGAACCCCTTTATGTTTTGGTACTTCTTGTGGAGAATCACAATACAGTTGGAAGATGAAATCACGTTATTATTTCTAGATGCAAGAGACTCTGTATTCTTAATATCTGTAAACTTTTCAGGATTTGACTTGAAATGGCCGAGAACATTTTTTACCATATTCACAGTGTTTGTACCTTTCCCAAATTGAACTAAGATAGGTTTAAGATAGAAGATGTACATTGAATCATGTTCTATTCCTACTTTACTCAAATCAACTTTAGGTCCTATTATTTCACTTGGAATATCTACATTAATGATTGCTTCACAGTATGAAAGAACTTGCAGATTATTATTTTGGAATATTTCATCCCAACATTCAGCAAGGTGTCTAATTCTGATCTTTGGAATTCTTTGGAAGTTAACAGATCCAAATACAGCTGCTGTAATATCAAATCCACTCCCAATCTTATTCTAGATTTTGTAGTTACTCAACTACGCAAGCATATGAATAATTTTCAAATTCTTTTTTGATTGGCTCTCTTCCCCAAAAAATATCCAGAATACAGCCTTAATTGCCATGACGATTATTCCACTTGATGATCCCATTCCAGTTTTTGCACAATCTTGAACTGCAGAATCCAAATCTAAAAACTATTCTACAATTGTTACTCCATCAAGGATTGTCTAGCCTCCATGATGTTGAGTATTAATATATCCTTTAGTTTCAAGAATATTAATTTTGTAGCAAGCATTATCATTTTCAAACAATTCTGAATGGAAAATTTTGACATACTGGAGTGCAATCGTCATTGGAATTCTGACATAAGCATTTCCATCTTCTTCATCCTGTCCTAAACGTTTGGCACACAAGAATTCTTTCTATTTCCCATTGAATTGAACACTGATAACATCCCAACAACCTTCGCAAACGTTTCCTTCCAACTATTTCTTGATAATTTTACAAGTGAAGTAATCATTTCCCTGGACTACAATTCCTTTGCAATCATCGTTGACAATAAAATACCCTCCAGCAATTAAACATTTAGAATATGCTTTGATCACATCAAAATCAAGAACTTTTTCAAACCCTTCTGGCAAATTTTCCATTTTTAACTTTTAACTTTATTATTCTGGCAAAAGATGATTATAAATACAAATAAATTTTTAGTGAGGATATCAATCAAAACTGTAAACATAAATAAATTTCCTTAATTAAATTTTAAATCAACTTTTGGATGATTATTTTTATGTTCTTTTGCTTAGTTGCTCACTGATTAGTAGATGCTTAATAATTTCCATAGGATCTAGTTTTGACTAAAATTTATTACCCTCTGGATCAAATATTGAATTCTTAATGTCGAATAAATTCCTGAAATTTGCAGATTTTTCAATCCAAATTTTCCTGATTTATTCCTTGTAACATTTAGAATATCCAATTACTTGAGTTCCAGTCGAATTAATTTTTATTTAGTCCTAGAAACCTTAGAAATAAGCATGACAGATTCTAAAAATTTCTCTTTGAGATACTTTTTGAATCTAGAAAGTCTTGGATTTATTGACCCAAGACCGAAAGTAGTAAACTTACAGATTACTTTCTTCCATTGTTTGCCCTCTTTCTCTTTGGATTCTACTTCTTCTTTCCGTTGAAAGCTTGTCCTCCAGTTAGAGTGAAACTTTGAACAAATTCTCCATCGTCATTGGTGTTTTGATCATTTTGCTTCTTGTAGTACTCAGAATATCCTCCTTGCTTATCTTCTTTCTTACCTTCTTGCTTCTTAGATTCAAGATTGTTCAAAAGATTAGCTGGCTTACTCTTCTTTCCGTGATTTTGCTTTTGCAATTGATTTTCAGCATTGAATTCACTGTTGAATGGCTTGGAATTACCCTTCAACTTATTTCTCTTCTACTTATTCTTATTGTGCTGATTCTTTCCATGATGATTAGTTTGGTTACTATGATGATTGTTAT
>JAVCKV010294304.1:0-14461 GCA_032274145.1 Herpochondria borealis
TCCGATGTGCACCGCAACGGCCATCGACAAGATCTGGTTCTCCGTCACACCGGTTGGTTCGCACGCGCGCACCGTCTGAAGCGTCTTTATGAACTTCTGGACATCCGCTGAGAGATCGCCCCAGTGGTTATGGATGCTTTCGGGAGACCGCAGACCGTACTTAACCTCCACCCCGGCGCATGTTTTGGGGACCTTCTCCGCGAAACGTCTGTAGACAGTCTCGTGGAAAATTTTGGAGCGCTGATTGTTCCTAGCCACGGGGTTCTCCGACGCTCGGATCCAGGCGCGCGCGAGCATTTCGTTCTCGTCGATATCCCACGCCTTTCCGCGCCCCATGCTGTTGTTGGTGATGTTGCTGTTTGTACCGTTTCCCGTCGTGGTCTCCTGACCTTCGCTTCGGTACCAACCCCGAAATGTTCGCATCGTCTTCGGTGTTCGATTTCATTTGCAACGTGCTCGCAGACTTCGGCCAATCAAATTTAAAATGATGGCACTCTATTCAATACAAATAGACGACGGTTGTGCACTATTTCGATGCAAAATAGAAAGTTCTCGTCGTCTATTTCTAACCGTTTCTATTTTATAGAAATAGAAACATGCGGTAGGATATGATTTTTCACTGTATTCCCAAAATAGAAATTAAAAATAGAAATACGGCCCGCGGTAGAGATACTCTTAGACGGTGAAATAGATAATTTCTATTTGTGAAATAGATCATGAAGGAGAGTGAGTGTGCCGACGGTCCTTGTTGCCGGGACGGTCTCGTTGACGTGTTGCCGGGGTCCTCCTCCTACACGACCATCACTCCCCGTCGAAGAGACGGAACAGCGAGTCACAGCACTGCGGCGCAGCTAGAATCGCGCATTTCCGAATAGCGGGTGAGAAATCCAAGTCCTATTTCTCGTGAGGACCAAACATTTTTCGAGACTGTCCTGCGTGGACTAGACTATTACAAAAAGAATCTCGCTCCCAGGCTGGCATATTCAACGTAGCCTGCTCGAGTGAGCATTCCAAGTCCTCGCAGAAGCGCGGAACATACACATCACGTGTTTATCCCTCCCGTTGTCGGCCTTGTTTTCATTGCAGAACGGAGGTCTGTTGTTCAGTTGCTTCTTCTTCTTCCTTTTCCTCTTCGTCTTCTCTCTCAGGTCGCTCATGTCACAGAAACGTACCGGCTTCTCCTTATCGCATCCTCTAAGTCTGCACGAAAAACCTTGCGCCATGGCCTTTCTGCACCGTATCTTCGCCATCACCATCGCCTTCTCTGTCGCTGTTGCGCTCCCACGGGTCTCGTCTGTACGCCACCCGTCTCCGAACGCGACATACCTGCATGATCTCACCTTTCGACAGACGGGCTTGCCGTCTGGCGTCGCCCCGGCGTCGCATCTGACCAGCGCAAGGACCTCACAAGCCTTCCCGACCATCTTCGGCGGCGATCCCGCCTCCCCGGATCTCACGCGCCGCACGGCGCGTCTGCTCATGTGCTGGCCGGGTCGCTGCGGCCAGTGCACGGCGTCCGTGGTGAGTCCAAAGTGGCTCGTGACAGCCGCACACTGTCTGGACTTCGCAAACGGGCCTGCGACGAGCGTACGCGTCGAGTTACTTGGCGCGACGGCCGGTGCACCGATCCAGACGTACCAGGTGCGGAGCGTGCACATCCATCGCGGCTACAGTGCGGACAACCCCCTTGCAAATGACATCGGACTCATCCGCGTGCGTGGGCGCCTGCAAGGCGTCGCCGCAGACATCAAGTACCGCCCCGCCAGTAAGAGACGGCATCTGCCGCGCGCCCGCGCCGTCGTCCAGGTCGCCGGATACGGGGAGACAAAGCCCGGAGTGGCGGGAACGAGCACGCTGATCCGGGGGAACGCGACGTTGTTCGACGAGGCGACTTGTGGGGACTGGACCGACCGCGGATTTCTTTGCACGAACACGCTGCGCGCTTCAGGTGTAGTGTGCCCCGGCGACTCAGGCGGGCCGCTGTTCGTGAGATTGAGGAAGGGGTATCGACTTGTTGGTGTGAGTAGCGCCGTGTTGACATCGACAACGACGGCGTTCGAGTGCGGTGACGCAAACGTATGGCACGTTTATGCGGACGTGTTTAAGTATATCGAGGATATGAGACGGTGTTGGAAGAAGGACTGCTCAGCGTGGCTCAACGCCGATCTCAACCGCGGCCAAACTACATGGCAGGCATAGCGCAAGCAAGACTATAATGCAATGGATAGATAAGCTACTACGAGGAAAACAGTATTAGCGCAGGATGAACTGGGAGTCTTGAAAGGGCGTAGCTCGGCCCTAGAATAGATTCACAGTATATGTTCGGTGGAATGTGGAGAGATATTTGTTAAACAATTTTATTGCAAAACATTTATCCTGTTTTGTGCGAAATAATCACACGGAAGTTGGATGTAACAAATATATATATTAACGGGTCGATGGTAGTATAATATACTACCATATTATGCCAACATATAAATAAATATAACATATACTATTTCTATTTAATCATATTTTATAATCTTTTTATATTATACATATTCAGATACAGTACATATACAGTACATACACAGTACATATACAGTACATATACAGTACATATACAGTACATATACAATACATATACAGTGCATATACAGTACATATACATATACATATACATATACATATACATATACATATGCATATACATATACATATACATATACATATACATATACATATACATATTCATTAATGGATTAATTTTATGGAAATGTATTTCTTCATTAACTATAGCAAAAAGGGCATTTGTACCATGCCTGCTTGTCTCGAATCACGATATGGACCAAGCCTGTTCTTGACCGACCTGTGTGGTAATGCCTAGCGTATATTTGCAGTGAAGACCATCCCGCAAGTTCCTCAAGCTCTGGCCTGCACTTTTGTCACTGTGGAGGCCGTTTTCTATTTTATCGAATAGAAGAAATAGAAAAAAATCTGCAGTCAGGTATGGGAAACCATGTTGTTCCTATCGTGGAGAAGATGGTCGAATGAACGTGGCTGTGCCCCATTGATGAGACTAGTTCGAATGCCTGCCTCCCGGTTTTGTTGGAGGAAACGATTTGTGCGTATATATTCCAAATCCATCGTAGTTGTATGTAGGTGTGAAGTATATGAGTGTGATGAAAAAAGTGTACCAAAACTGCATAGAAGGAACGTTACTTCAACCGGTGCAAATGGTACATAATCGGAGGAATGTTGCTCTGGCGTGAAACAAAGCAAAATCAATGGTCGCACCCACATAAGCGACGGGGTACTAACGACACTGGACTGCAATCGATTTATCGGTTGAACAGGGACAGCACTTTTTACAATGAATTACTCTGTATATAAACCCCATGCGGCGTTCATCGCATATCTTCCTTCGACGGGCACTGCAAATCGCCGAAGAGCGTACCAAACTTATAATATTCAAATGAATCGGCAGACCCACCGTTCCAACCGCATGGATTCTTCCGTGAGTCTGATTCCATTTGGCATTCAGACTGATGCGGGCGTTACGGAATCGTTCTTTCTGGCCATATGTTCCCTTTTGACTTTTTTTCTTCCGTTACAGCCCAGCCAGCTTCCCTGTTCTTTGTTGCGCAAAGAGGGTCATCGCCCGGTGTGCAAACAGAGACACTGCAGAATAGGCCAATTGGTCCCGATCGTTCGCATCGTGCAGTGTCCGTAGTTTCTAACGATTGCTAGTGTAATAACGGGGAGCGAGGACCTACTTTTTAACTCCAACTCATTTTTCTTCTTGTATTTATTATTTTCGTGATAAGAAGTCCATTTTTCATTAAATTGTTATCATGACAATAAGCGAATGATACGTGAACTTCCGACCACGACAATAATAATTGCAGTAACCCAAACTATAAATATTAAAACATGTATCATCTAAACTTGCACATATAGTTTATAATATTAATACCCAGTTCTATTTGATACGTCCTATTAATGCTGTTCTCATTATTATTACGCAATTATATTATTATAAATATCAATATTTAACCTTTTCTACTGAAATACTGAAGATGCATCAGTGCTTTTCACAGTCATATACGTACTGTATAATTAGATGCAAAGTTTAAATAGGGAATTATCGGCAATAATGCAGGAAGGGCATGAAAAATGGTAATGTTACATCGTACTTTTCTCGCGATGAACACTGAGATTTTTCGCGTCATTAAAAAATCTAGACTTCCTTCACTTCGTATATCACAAGAATGGTGTCTAATATTTTGAAAATAGTGGAATATTTCCAAGGGTGTAAGTCCTCCGTACAAAGGACACTTGTTGATCCATGCAGACAAAGGCCCCGTTCGTAGTGAGATGGTTTACAAATAGTACCGAACGTCCAGAAAGGCTACGTGCTTGGTCGAAGAAAGACTTGTGGAACTCAGTGGAAACAGTCGAAAGGAGATAGATTTTGATACTTATTCTATGCCGTGGTATATCCTTGTGTTGAACAGTGAAGAACAACTTTTCTACTTTGCATTTCAGGGATTGTTATGTTTTCTTTCTACTCACTTTTCACAGATTTGAAAGGAAAAGGCAAAATCTGGATTGTAAAGATGTGATGGAGGGAATAAAAGCCTGGTCATCCGCATCTAAACATTTCCGACACATTCCTCGTTCTTCAACACCACCCAACAGTACACAGCACAACGCCTTCAGCACACCTTGCTCCTTTTCCAGGAAGATTGATCCGGAAATCCGTGCTCCATCCGTTTCCCAACGTAAGTCCCGTCCCGCAATGAAATCAAGTGCGAGAATATGGACGAAATGTTCGATCAAGCTTTCGACGTCGGCGACACTCTCAAATATTTGAAGAAGAAATTGACATCTATTCAACACTAGGTCGCCGATCCTTCTTACCGCACACGAGTGACTGTCCTGCTCTTGTCGCTCAATGCTTTTCACGTGCATAATCAGGCCATGATACGAAGGCTGCACGACTCCCTCGCCGAGGCAGAGAACTTTCCACTTGACGAAGTTTGCTCGATGTTGTCTCGATGGTACTTCCTCATAGTGCAGATTTGGGTAGCTATGGCGCAGTTCCTCCCGAATGCGCCGAATCCCCCTTCAACTTTTTCTACCCTGGCTCACCGGACGATAATGGACGAGCATTTGATAAGGGCGAAGCGTGTGGCAGCACCGGGCCGGAGTTTTGAATTGCAGATGGTGTATATGCTCTTCAGAAAATAAAAAAATAAATTAAGTTCACTCTTACATGAGCTAAAATAAGAACTCTAAGCTACGTTTGTTACCCACGGGGTAAAGAAAAACATCAACCTTAATCGCAATTTGGCTTTTTTCGGGAAAATGAGTGCAATAGTCTCTAGATTTTTCAGTCAATAACACATGCAGTACGACAAAATAAGCAGGTGAACCTTGCTGCGCGGAGTCCCCTTGCAGTAATTTACGCATGGTTATTTGAAGTCTTACGATTTGAAAGTCAAGTTGTTACCAAGTCGAGATTGGTCCGACAGCAGCATTAGATCCGTTCGAAGGAACCGGAAGTGTTAGTGTACCTTCTTTTGGCGATAAGCCTAACTGAAAATTTAGTTAAGAGCGCACCTGCAACGGTCCGAACATTGGAGTGGTATTGGCTCTTGTCACCAATTGGAACTTATTGAAGCAGTTCAGGGCATTACAGAATAATGCATCAATATTCAACGACTTTGCTTATCTATTTGAGCTACGACGCAGCTGCTAGACTATTTCATAAGTGGTAGCGATAGAATGTAATTGATTTATGGCATTGTGGCCATCTGAAGCCAGATCTATCTATACCACTTTAACTTTAAGACGTGGGGAATTCCAACAATATCAGAAAGCATTAAGCTACAAGACAGACATTCAGTTGCGAGGAGCCAAGTATTAAATGTCTATGTTGGTTTTGATGCGATATTTTTTTTGCAATAGCTTCCCTTTGGGACTCATTTACTATTCTAAGAACGCTCGTACAGTACTACCCAAAGGTTGTTCCATGCTGGAACATAGCATTGAATGAGCTGCATTCCTTGAAATCGTGATAGAGCTGTGCTTGTGATGTAAGAAGTTTTTCTTTTGTTCCTTTCGCGTACTTCCTGCTTGGAGCGGATTGTAGAAGTGGTTAAACGAGGTTAAAATAGAGTGTAGGATAAGCGAGAAATTCATCAATAGCTGAACATATAGAATGACACGTCGCTGCTTTCGGCAAGTTACATTGAAGTGTCGGTTGGACGACACAATGTTCTATTTCTCTGCTGCGATTCTTCTCGGGTAGATCCTAACCAGCTGAATTCTTCAATTTATCGATTTGACTATCTTAATATTGAATTTTACGCATTTTCGGGATTTTTTGTCTCATTCTGAATTGTTTTTTTCGATTTTGGCACCTAGCGCATTTTACGGAAGTAAATTTTGCTAGCTCTATTGGTTTCATACTAGCTGTTGGTTTAATTTTCATCAAACCGCTTGACCGCGGTCCAATAGACGCAACCTGAACCAAGTAAATCTCTATGTTTTTTATTCAATTTCTAAAACCAATTTTAAACTGTGATATCCATTCTAGTAGTAGTAAAATTACATTTATAAGCCATGCATTATTAAACAAGATTTGAAATAACGATAATTATGTGAATTAAAATATTTATATTGAATTTTAAATCAATACAGAAAGAGATTTATAAAAGGCAGAATGCTCTTTCGATGTTTTTCTTGTATAAAAAGAATCAAATTATTCCGCATGATTCATAGTATTTCAGGATAAAAATTGAGTTATCATAGAATACTAGAGTGAAACAAACATGATGAAAATGATCTGTTTAGATCAGTCTTTCGATTTAATTCATTGTATAACATATTGTATCTGGATTTGTACTGCGAAAATAATAATTACATTTTAACAGATATAGCCAAATAGAATCCTTTACCGGAAATGATATAAATTTGATATTTAAGTTTTAATTATCACAAAGTTTGCTGAAATTTAATTTACGTAGTCGTATCTTCTATAATTGTAGAAAACGATTTGGATCTGTTTTATTTGACAATATCACCTTTCTTTGAATTCCTGAGTTTGTTTGCATTTTATCAAACTTTCCGTGTGCGAGACCAAGAATGTTTCAAAAATATGAATTACTTTCAATAATCTCAGTGCACTGGACATTTATTTTTATTTACACGTGTCTTGTCATAAATTGGATATGTAAAAGGGTTTTACATTTTGGTTTCTTTTGTTGCGATTTTCCTACTTTCACGTAACCGTGGTTTTAATTTTATGTGTTTTATGAGTTTTCTGGCAAAGTTTGAAAAGTAATTGAACAATCTTCCTTTGATTTATGTATGTACTGACGTCCTCTATTGAATATTGCTTTTTACTAGGTTCGTGTTTTTTTTATTCTAAATGTAATATCGTGGCGGTGGAGAGTAAACATCAGAAATGTGTAATCTACCTATTCAGTGTATAAATAAAAATAGGCACTGTATTTCGTTCAAATTTTCTTTCATTGCAACGATAAGAAATCTGTGGGCATGTTGAAACCCGTTAAAAACTCACATATGGGGTTTGAAACAATCACGCCATCGAATTATACTGCTCCTAACTTTCTTTCGTGGAAACAAAAGTATTGATGCGTCCGACGACGGAGAGATTCGAACTCTCGCTCCCAAGGGAATTGGATTAGCAGTCCAACGCCTTGTATGGTACGAAACCACTCGGCCACGTCGTCTTCCGGCATTAACGGGTTGTCAAATTTATAACTATAAATTAGCAAATACCCTTGGTATATTCGATAGAGATCGATTTACACTGTTAGGATCCGTGGACTTTTCCGTCTGGTTCTTCATGAAAAAATTAGAAGCAGTAAATCAGGTTTCAAAGTTGTACAGTTCCTATCCCAAACTGTCTATTGCCCCAACTTTACTGCGTAAAGCACTCATGTGGTTTAAAGGGGATCTTTGTACGATGAAATTGTAGGGGAGCAAACTTTTTTTTCAACAACAACATTATTGGTGCATCTAAACACCCGTACGGAACAAATTTATGAAATATAAGACGCGTGGAATTATTCATTGTATTAGTCGTAAAGGAGCTGCGCGCTGTTTGTAACTTTCGTTTCGGCGAGATTCTTGAGAGGCAATCAGGCGTCAACTTCGTTTATCTCGGGTGATGACAGAAAGGTTATCGAAGGGTAGGTAAGAAGACTCAAGTACGTTGTGCAAATCTAACCACACTTTTACATCACTGAACTCAGCCCTTTTGACTTTCACAAGGTGTCAGGATATAGATATGCACAATTCTATTTTTCTCAACATTATAACCAAGTAGTTGAGGTACTGTATGAATGGGTGGTCCGTGTTGCCTCTCACCGATGCTAGAGTGAAGGGAAGGATATGTCATACCTGGAAAATAGTTAACTTAAAATATTTTAATTTATGCATAACATCGGCATTCACAATCGAGAGACTGGGATATTTTTCTGGCCGAAAAATTTAAAAACTATACAAAGAGACGGGGACTGACCAACTATTAACTTTCTGCCCTGCATTCACCGTTGCACTACTTTCTCCTTACTGTGAAAATTCAGGAAAGGTAGTACTACATCTGACTGTGAAGTACCCTAGAGTAAACAAACTACCAGTAGTTGGACCTCATAAAAATGAGACGTGCCGAGAACTGTGACAAACTGCTCGATTCAGAGAGGAACAGCGTGATTTCCTTGAAACCGATAACTAACTACGTCACATAATAGCAAAATAAAAAAATAGAACAGCAGCGGTAGGATTCTCACAGCCGCGGCATCCGCGATGAATAAACATTATTTCATAAATGAATACAAATAACTTCAATAATAATTGCAAACAAAAATCTAGTTTACTTAATGTGCATTTACACAATATTGTACATAATTTGAAGAATTTTTCGGAATATTATTCTTAGATTAATTTTCAACTCTGATTTTTAAAATTTCCCTGACAAGAAATTGAAATGTACTGCAATAAATATTTATTGCAATAACGTCAGTGTCTGTAAACTCGAGAGTTTTGCCTGAATGTTTGAAAGGGTTTCTGGAAGTTGGGTCTCTTGCTCTGCGTCCAGTGTTAAAGGTTTTTGTGGAAGAATTAAACCCAAATCACTTCCAATTTCTGGAAGTTGTTCTGGATGATTTTCATCCATGTAAATCCTCCCATAAAAGGAAGATACGATGGAAGTTTTTCATCAAGATATACTTCCAGAAAAACTGCACTGGTTGGAATACTTGAAATCCAGGAAGACTTTCAAATTATGAAATTTCGGAAGAAAATTCAAACGTTTCACATTCGAAGTTGGTTCCAAAACTTGAAATCGTTTTTGAATGTATCGAATATGTCACGACACACGAGACCTGGATATTGCTTTGGATGCTATGCATCCACATATTGATAAATAAAAGTTTGCGTGGATATATGAACCTCAGAAATGCCTTCAAATTTGGAAGAATTTGTGAAAGTTAAAAATGCAAAATAAAGTTCAGGTTTCAGAAAAAAGACATCCTGTCGCATTTGCAATGTGCTTGTGAAGAGGCTTATCGACACATCTTCAAACTGTTTGGAGAAGCAGGGTGAAAAGCACTAAACGTAAAAGCTATCGCTCAGACCCGCAAATTTAACTTGCCTTGAAATCCACCGCTATCAGTAAACATGAAATCTATCATCGTAACCCGTAAATATTTCCCATTCATGAATTAAAACACGATGTAGTCCTCTGCACACATTCGCATGAAAAGTTGCAACAGGTTTGATTGTTAGTAATTTCGTGATACTAATGAAGCTGGAATGAATGTTGATGGTATTTTAGGTGTTTTATTTGTAATGGTCACGAGAAAAATTATGGGGTTTCATGCGCGTACAAAGGAAGGGTGTACGGAAGAGGTGGTGTGGTAGAAAAATTGTGAACGGAGGGTGACCATTAAAATGATGAAAAACAGCATATTGACTTCTTTGTTGTTCTGGAGGCCGCATAGGACCGTGAGATACGTAGTTTAATGAGCATGGGGTGTTGTAACTTTTGGCGATGTGGCATATTGCCTAACCTGTTGTTCCGGAGGACGCATTGGATGGACAGGTGATATATTTTTTTGAGGGCGGCAGTGTCGGAACTTGTGGCGGTGTGGCCGTCTTTAGATAATTTTTGGAAAGAAACATGTCCGAAAAGCCGCCAATGTTGAACCTTAAAAATGAGATCCAAATAACATTTGGCCATTGATGAGTCGAAATTTATTTCTGGACGTTACGTAGTATCCGATCTCACAATACTGGAGTTTGGTCAGAGCAATCCTGGTCCTTGGAAGCACGATTTTGGGTGTGTAATGAAATGATAATACTAACCTGATTCTTCGAGTTTGTTCTCATTCATTGCAATTCGAAATTGAAATATGAATTCAAAATACGAGTGTTGCTGTCGTTCATGCAAGCAGCGAAATGACATTGAACATCTAACCTCACTTCTTCTTCTCCCTTGAGTTGTTCCGTCTTTGTGTGTAAAAAACCCTCGTTTCATTCTTAACAACAATACGTGGGTACGATTTCTTCTTCCGTCAAGGATTGCTACACAAACCCGCATGAGTCGATACTTGGGGGCCGTGCATAGATCAGCCCGCAAGGGCCCGGGGCGTTTCCCAGCCGTTCTGAAAATTGTCTGTTTTTCAACCCCAGCTGGGCGTCTGGTTGGTTCACTGGCTTTTTCTCTGAACAGTATTGATATGGAAATTGGGCCAAAGGCCTTTGCCGAAATTAACGACATAATTTGCGCCGAAACTTTCGTGCTTGTTCTCTGCAAAAAAAATTGAGGGCCCTGCGACAGATTTTTCGAGTTTGAGCTATCCAAACAAAATGTGAGGACCTTGCATGATTTTCATAGTCTTCATGAAATGCTTATCTCACTCTCGTTGAATATTTACAATGTGTCAGAATTAGTAGTTAGGTTTGGTAGTGATGTGTGCGTCGTTTCTTAGTTTTCGACGTTCATTTCAAATTCATGGGTTTTTCGTAGTATTCTGCGTTGTTGTCTGCTTTTCCATATGTACGGACATGTTCTTCATTGCATTGAATGATAATAATTGATGAAAAAGGGAAATGGTTCTTTCTCACGTTCCAAATAATCTGTTCATTATGCTATACGGGAATGGGGTGATCGAGGGGAATGGAGTGTCGAGTTCCATGCTCTCCAATTTTGACCATGTGGTTTACGTACGAAAGAAAACCTTTCCAACCGATAGAAACTCCTCGGGAATAATATCAGCGAGATCATTGGACTTATTATTGCGTTTCTTACTCACACGAATGTACGAACTGTCGGTAGAAGATTCTGCTTGGGGCATGAGTAGTGCCACTTCCGACTTCACTTTAGTTACTTCGGCGTTTCGAGCATTTAACACGGTCGTAACGGCTTTGAGTTGGACGTCACGACACTCACTGTCGCTTTTGGTTATTTATTAATCCACCGTAACCTTGCGAACACGCTCCATGAGCCGTGTAGAGCCGTGTAGAGCCGTTCTTTAACTTTTTTTCTTCTCCTCAAGACGTAGGATCCGTACGGAAAGGTCGTCGCAGTGTGATGACGTAAATTATTTGTCGTGTGACCTGGCTGATATAGGTCAAGTACACGATCTCCTGCTGCAGGTGTGGTTTGTGAAAGTGATGGTTGCGTTTCCGCATCTCAATCGCGCGGATTGATTGGGTCGACGGTGCGTGTCGTGCATCGTGCGGTTGTTCGGGAATAAGCAGCTGTGCACCAGGTATGAAGGTCTCTTCTGTAGTGATGAAGGGGTCGTCGTCAACGTCATTGTTATGCGTGAAGATCGCCGCCATGGCAGGAGTTTGCTGCCGAAGAGGGTGAGCCATGACGTACTCGAAAAGATGAGGTGGTTGCGGACGATGACAGAGATATTTTGGCGTTCGAGGGCAGACGGGAAATGAATAATGGCTGTCCTTATACAACTACACGTTGCACACTTACCGACTTGCAAACATCGGGACGGAGGTCACAAATAATGACACAAAGAATGGTCATTATTTGTGTCATTATTTGTGACCTGAGTCTTGAGGTTTGCAAAATCCAGTGAAACCCCTAAAGCAGCGACATTTCCGACCAAAAGTATGACGGAAAAAATTCTGCATGCACATGAAAAACATTTGGAGGGGATCATATCAATTTCCGCGGCAGCAGACGTATGGATACTGGCGAAATTGGTACCCTGTTCACATCTGTACCCACTTACTTTACATCCTGCGAAACCCCTAAACCAGCGGGATTTCAGAAAACTAGTATGATGGGAAAACCCCCGGATGCAGAGGACAAACAATTGAAGCTCTTCATATCAATTTCCGTAGCAGCGAACGGATGGATAATGGCGATGTTGGTGACACCTTCACATCCGTACGCAGCTCCTTTAATTTGCAATTTGAATATCAGGAAGGGGACAACGCCGTCCTACATCACATCGTATGATCCGTGTGTAAACCAATACCACCACAACTCTTTCCCAAGGCAGAACCCGTAGCTTAACACCGAAGACTAGCTACTGCGCTTCTGCCGGACGAGCGTCCACTTGCGGAACTTTTCTTTGTACTACTTTCTTCTTACGGGATGATGAACTTGCATTGTTAGCTTTTCGGCTGGAATCACGCACGGTGGGTGGCGGTGGGTTTAAGTACTTCGTGAGATTATTGTGAACGGCGGTGATACGATTATTGTCTGCATTTGGTTTCCATACAACACCGAACAGTGCGGCCTTAGGAATGAAGGTATCACGGATAGTACGACCGGCCTCACCAATACTGGCTTATTCGTCATAGAATTAGCTTTACGTCACGTTATTGCGGTGCGTCGAACGTAGATCCGTGAACTTCTCGCATATTATTACGACGGACTCGAAGAAAAGTGTGGCATGGACGGCTCCTTTCGGTTGCGTATGCTCGACATGGGCCGTGAGGTCGTCAAATTTTAGGAAAAATACACCAACGTTCGTGACCGTATTGTATCGAAATGGATCATCGTCAGACGTCCTGTACGACCATTCGCACCAGACGTTGTTGCTGAGGACGACTGGCCTGGACGCAGTTTCTTTCGGGAAAGTTCCTCGTCTTCTGGAGGAATCGTACGCTCCTGACATGTGGTGATGTTTGCTGCAGCAACTTAGGCGCGATCCAGAAGTTGACAGAACGGCGCAGCGCGCCAGTAGAACTTTTCCCCACTATATCCCAGAAACGCCGAGTTCCGCAGATCTTCCGCAATTTATTCCGTAGTAATTGTGGTCACTTCCTTGCAGTGTTCCTTCCTAAACACATTTGCGTATGCGGACAAATCTTTCACTATGCTCAATATGGAGTTGTCCACCTTAATAGTTCTCTTTTGATTTTTTGCATTGGAAAACATCTTAAACATATCACTGTGCCTAAAGTCTTTTCCATCGCGACTACAAGCCACACAATATCCACCACACCAGTATTTTGGACGACACTTGGATTAGTTCGGAGGAATTCGGTGATGGACGTCTTCCGATGACACCCATCGACGAGGAAAATCCTGTACTAATTGACACTGTCTCTTTTTATAAAAACATTCCGGCACAGGCGCATTAATTGACGGATTATCAGCACGTAGAAATGCGATGAAGATGAATCCATTCGTCAACGACTGGTAACCATAGTCCATAATACTCTGTATCAGATTAGCCTAGTGTGTTGTAGACCTGTCTCGTAGAGTTACGTATGCCTCTTCCACTGAGTTAACATCAAAACGCACGACCATATTTGCATAGTCGCTGGTGTTGAAACCAGTTGCCTTGGAAAAATCCCTTTCATGTTTCGAGGCCTCCGGGTCACTCCTGAATGAGGCTTGCGGCTCCATATCAGCGTCTGATTGACCAATTTTGCTTGTGGGCAAGGCGGAATTCTCCACGGTATCCGCCGCTTGAACCATATTTCCTGACGTAACGGGCGAAAGTCCGTCCGAGTTGTCCGCAGATGACGTGTGAGGCTTGCTTCCTGCCTATTTCAGCACAGGTGGGTCAACATCGTTCTCGATGTTGCGTGCAGGGGATTCTTGGCTGGGACGAGGAGTGGACGTTCTTCCACTAGGACGGATACGGGCAGTCTCGTAATTTTTTCCTTGCTCGTTCCGACCTTTTGACAGCGGTGGCGTATGAAAATCCAGGAAATATTCGTCGCCACTTTCCTTCGATGAAGAGGAATCTAAGTAATGGCTCCTTGTCACCCTCGCAGTACCTCTCTCGCGAGATTGCGTCGTCGCACCCGTTCCTGTGTCGAAGTTAGCCTTCCAAAAGGGCGCCATCTTCTTTCCTTCAAGGATGTGTCTTGGCGCAGAATGAACTTATGACCACCGTAGCTGCCCTTCAGGTATGCACGACTGTGGGGAAAAATCTGGGTTTTAGAATCGCTTAATACG
>JAVCKV010294415.1:0-14458 GCA_032274145.1 Herpochondria borealis
ACATTCAGAGGCTGGTGTGTGTCGAGAATAGCCCCATCACCACTTGAGGTGTGCGAACACACCATGATGGTAAAGATGACGCTCAGGTCATGTTGCTATGTGTTGGTTCTTGCCATCATTCTATTGTAATTGGTAGCCTGATGCTTTTCCTCCCGTTACTCAGCGCTGATTCCCGATCCAAGCAGCCGCAGTGTTCTCAACATGACTGATACGGATGATGATGTTCATCTTACCGCCCACGTTGACGTGTTGGGGTTGTGGGAACGGGGGATTATCGCACTGATGATGGATGAGAAAGCCGATGCGAAAATTTCTTTGGCGCAAGCATCAGGATTTTGGGTACACTGCCCTGGGGGCAGCATGGATTTGGGTATTGAATTTACGAAAGTTGCAACCACTTTCTCGACACTATCCTGCTCGCTAACATACAGGTACTCACGTATGCTCCATCTCCCATTTCCTGGTGCTTTCTGAGATTGCGGCGCGCTGCTTTGGCGACGATGGTGCAACTCGGGTGGTGCTCAGTAGAGCCGCTGTTGAAAAGATAGAGGGCAGAGACATCATCGTGAGGTTGTAAGATCTGAGATATTATGTGAGATCGTGAGCACGAACTGGTTGAGATATTGTGATGAGGCTCTCTGAAAAGTGCTCGCCACCTGGTCATCTATTGAACAAAGAGTGAGTAAAAATGTCTAGAAATATCAAATGGCATTGTGACCCGATCTGAATGCCATACGGGATATCGATGACCCGGAGCACTTTATGGTGGATGTGTAGTAACCGTGAAACATGTTCTTCTATGACGGAAAACAGAACAAACCAATGTGTCTTCAAGGTATCATGAAGTCATGAAGGCTCTGTTCTTATAATTTTTCTATCCAGGGTTCATAATATTATTCGTGAAATATGCTGGCACAAACAAAGAGACATCGATCGTCCCTTCGCTTCCCTGCAACCAGCAGTAGACAGTCCGGTCTCGACTCCTCCTCTACCCGCAGCTCAAAACGCGAAGACAGAAGAATGTCTTCTCGAGTTGTTGACGATCTGACAAGCGCAAGCGATAAGAGAGACCTTGCAAGCGAAGTCGAAGAGTTACAGAGGCTTGTCAACGACCTCAGCGAGCGCACACAATGCCAAGAAGCACTCCCAGAATCACTCCCAGAATGCCACACCATCGCCACTATATCACGGCATGAAACAACTAATATGGGCAACTCGTCACGAGGCATTGCCAACATCTCTAGGAGGAGCATGTTAATGCCCAAACCCGGCCACGATTCCACGCATCTGTCCGAAGACACCTTTGCATTTTTGATCGCCGCAAGACTCGGTTCATTCCCCTTCTTTTCTGCGATTGTGGTAGTTGTGATTAAGGCGGCCATGTATTCTCTCATTTTCGCCGACATGCTGCAATCGGGTAGTCCAGGAAACCCGTTAGGGATTGCTGCATCCCTAGAATGGCCCGTGGCGGTTTCTCAGTTTCTCGCAGTGGCCAGTAAGTGATCAGTGCTGTCTATATGTATATATGTGAACTGATCTTAGACTATATTTTCCTGGAATCGTTCTAACGTTATGCTGCTTTGATACTGCTCTCCTGTTGCTTCTCAGTCACTGTCATTACACAAGACGATTTGATTACAGCGTTGCAACTTATTCACAGTGGATACGGTGGGATCGGGCTTGCATTTGAGCACGCAACATTCTGGAAGTGGCTCGGTGCTGTTTGCGTACTTTTTTGGGTTGGTCTCTATGGGCTACTAGTCACATTTCTCCTCATCATTACATCGTCCGAAGTGATCGATCTCATTCTGAATTTCACTGCCATTGAGTTCATCAGTTTGCTCGGTACGTCTGAATCTCTTGTTACACTTATTGCTGAATAAATACAATCTCTCGTGTCGCTCATCTGGTCCGATCCGATGTAGACAACATAGTTTTCCAACTCTCTGTTAGCGGTTTCTTTGGAACTTCGAACAAAGCCATTACCATTACAGTTCGAGATACTGACTTTCCCCAGGCCAGGAGCGCAGTAAAAGTCCCTTGGCTGCAAATTACGTTACTTCTCATTTCGTTTCTGGGTATGATGGGTGGCCTTGTCACGGTGTTTGTGTTGCAAACAAAAGGTGCCTTCCTCCCGCCCAACATAATCGTTCAGTTCGACGACGAAGTCTTTCCAGATCTAAGTACCTACAGTGGTGACTTCAAGTTGAATGGTGGTAACCGTCTATCGATACGCAAAAATCGAGTCGTGTACGAAAATGAAATTGGGGAAGGATCGATCGGATACTGTCCGGAGCTGGAGGCCTGGACCTTTGGTCATTCTCGATCCGACTTCTGCGATGATATTATGGCGCTATCTGAGCACCCAACTACAACCGACATTGCTTTGGTTTTGGGCCAGCCGTGGTTTGTCAGAATCGGAAACGACACGGAAAGGATTCTACCAATGGAAGGTGTTTTCAGTGCAAAAGGTTGTAGTTCTGACCACGACTGTGGGGGATCTGTTCGTGGGGAATGCCACGGAAGCCGATGTAACTGTAACGATGGATTCTTTGGCCTGCGATGCAACTATGTCGAAGAAGAAGTCTGTGACACTATAAGGGTTGATGAGCAAACTGAGGAGTTTACAGGCCTCCGACGCACTGTGAGTGTTGAGTTTGATGTCCTCCGGAATGACGATGGTGCACTCGTATTGGCCTACTACCACCCCATCTATGTGGACGGAACGTATACGTCAAAGCGACCCGGAGAGAGTGTAGACGTGATAATCTACACAGGTCTAAGATGGATGCTGACATCAGTGTCAACTCCCAGTGCAGGTTTACATACAGCATTCGCTGGTAGCTTCCATGCGTCGGTGGAGACTCTTCGACAAATTGAAGCTGCCACCGAGATCGTCAATTTCAATACGGCAATTGACGAAAGGTCTGCACCTACCAACATGGCGTGGTTCCTTCCAGGCAGCCAGATAATAGGAGAGATGAACCCTGTTCTTGGAATCGATACCGTCTTGGTCTGCTCAAAGTGTGGCCAAGACAACCCGTGCGCATTCGGAAATCCCTGCAACGAAGATGGCAAGTGTGAATGTATTAAAGGTGAGACTGGGTCTCTTTGCCAGGTTGTACCGGTCGGAGATGGCAAGTGTCACTCGTATTTCAACGCTCAAGAATTCGGCTACGACGGTGGTGACTGCTGCGAAGCTTCGTGTAAGTCAAGTGGGATGCACCAGTGCGGTATAGTTGCAGAAAAGGGGGTCGATAGCATTCCGGTTGGTTTCCCATTTTGTGCCGATCCCGAGTATGGTTGTGGTTTTGGAAATGACGATTGCTGGACCCCACGAAGTTCAGACATCCCACTGCTGATCGAACGCAGCTCGGGAGCGTTTGTCACATTATCATCGAATGGACGAACCCTCGTCATTTCTGAACCAGAACTCGACACCATCCGCGTGTTTGACCAGGTTGATTCCGAATGGATCCAACGAGGGCAAACGCTAGAGGGTGCTGCCACAAGTAGATTTGGCACTTGGGTGGCGATGTCAACTCTCCCAGGTGTGGTTGCGAGAAGAAGAACCGGTCGAGTTCCTGTACTCATTGCCGTTGCAACGGGTGCTGAGATGAGCAACTACGTCCAAGTGTATAGGTTTGAGCCACATGATACATTATGGCAACGAGAAGGAGCACCCATTCACTTCGATGAACCGATAGACTCTGTTTCCATTGGAAGTTCTGGTTCCGATGTTACCCTTGGAATAGGCCTACGAAACACTAATCGGGCACACCTCTACAAGCAAGACAAAGATCTGACTTGGGAAATGACTTTCAACACCACTGGATCTCACGTTGCCCTTTCAGGCAATGGACACATATTTTGGTGCATGTCAGTAGACCCTCCTGAAGAATCGAAAGGATCAGGAATATATTCAGTTGCGAATGTCCCTATCCCAGACAATCCTGAAGATGCCAACAACCTCTCATTGCCCAACATGATGCCACTTGGCACCTACAATTTCGCTTTCAAGTCCAGACCGGCTGTTGTACTCGCATCGTATGACGGCACTGTTGGTGCTATATTTGGCCAAGCCTACAAGGGAAGTTACAATATGAATGGACTTAGCATGGTCGGTCTTAAACGAGGAGAGACAACGTTCATCACAGACCGTTTAGCAGAGACAGGCATCGATATGGACATACCTGGAGAAGACAGGACAGTCTTTGCTGTTTCGCCAGATTCGCACTTCTTCGCAATCAATTCTCAGGAGACATTGATCGAATTGTTCGAGTTCGAACAACAAGACGATGGAGTATTCAAAAAAGATCTATTCACTCCCAACACAAGTGATATCCCTTCTGTTAGGGCCAACGGATTCCAAAATAGATTTGCCCTTTCTGATGGAGGCTCTGTGATGGCCGTGGTTCTGGAAGATCACGTCAAAGTTCGAGAACGTGGCTCAACATGCAAGGGAACAACTCTGCGACTTGCCATTACTTTAGATGATGTACCTGGATCTGTTTCGTGGTCTCTGGACTATATGGGCTACGTGCTCGGGTCTGCTTATCCCACCGAGAATATTGCCTCATGCAAGAATTGCTATAGTGGAGATCTTCGGTACACGCGTGTAGTGGTCGTGGAAGACTTCTGTGTTCCAAACGCGAAAGTGGCATGCGTGCAGCTAACCTTCTCTGTGGACGGTACAAGCCTCGGGGATGGAGCTGGTTTCCTTGCGTTGGAAAACGGAAAAACGTTTGCATCATATCAAGGCGAGTCAGTGACAAAGGCTATCGTCCCTGGTCTGTGCCAATACAACTGCTCAACGGGTGAGCATAAGCTCGACATGCTCATGTCTTTCGAGGGAGGAGTGTTTCCTTCTGCTTTTCGATCTCAACTACGAGCGCTTTGGTCCACAGACGAGCATCCTCTCCCGGGGATTGAGGGTTCAGTTCTCGTACAAGAATGCGCCTTTTCAAATGAGACTGGGATGTTTCAGCTCGATGGATCAGGAAGCATTGGCAACTGGACTCTTTATGTCGACGGAAGCGTCGCCGCTCAGCAAGCATTTGACATAGGTGGCTCTCAGGAATTCAACCTAGATTTGCAGAACGTCGACGTTGTCGTTGAAAATGTGCCGGCACGTTGCAAAACAGAATGCGAGCCGTGTCCAGTGTGTCCTGCCGGAATGATTGTCGGCCTCAAGAAAACAGATCTCGCTGGCTTCTTGGATGTGTCATGCAGCACGCTTAGCACTTTGGGACGAAGTGGCGACATCAATCCAACTTTCTGTGGGTTATTCCCTAACGATATCACGACGCTCTGCGGATGTTACCTAGTTGATTGCCCAACAGAGACGGCGACTCTACGATTGGAAATCGAATTTGATAACAATCCTTCGGATATAGAGATCAGTGTACTGGATGAAGCTGGTATTGAAGTTTGGGCAATAGATTTCGCAAACTATGCTCCTTCTGAAGACGAAGCAATACCCTCATTCCAAGCGTGTGTTCCAAAGGAAGGCCCGTTGTATTTCACGATCAGCGACAAGAATCTAGACGGATTGTGTTGCAGCACTAAGTCGGGCTTCTTTTTCCCATCCGGAGCAAAAGGATATGATATATATATCGACAATGAGTTGGCTGTGAGAAGAGAGTTTCCCATTGGATCGCAGCAAGAAGCAGTTTTGAGAGATGGCAACAATTCGAGTCCGGTTGAATTGGAACAGCCTCTTATTTGGTGCCCAGATTGCGACCAATGCAACGTTTGTACCGAGGGATCGACTTTCGAGCCCGACGAGACTATCTACTTCAATATGTTTGGCATTGTCGATTGTGCCTACTTCATAAACAGGATGACAAGTCACATTGATACAGAATTTTGCCTGAGGAATAAAGATCACATTGCGAGTTCTTGTGGTTGCTCGAACCACGACCATCGCTGCGCTGATGGGGCTTCTCTGGTGGTATTTCAGACTGGGAGTGGAGTCCCTGCAGAGAATGTCACTGTCGACGTACGAGATCGATTCAATACGACTTTGTGGAAGAAGGTTGGCTTTTCAGGAGGAAATGCTACTATTCAAACATTTCACGCGTGTATTCCAGCCAATGAACCGGCATACATCGGTGTTTACGAGTATTGCAATGACGGGATTTGCAGCCTCGACGAGAAAAGTTACCCTCACGGATCCTTTGAGATCTTGCTTGACAATGCTATTGTTGTGAATGGCGAGTTCCTTGGTCCTGCTTCTGAGTTTCTTATTTTAAAGTGAAAATTCTCCTGAGCGCGTTCAGCAGCATCGGCCAGACGTTCGCCATGCTTGACAGGACTAACGTAGGCAACACTTATATCGCCCCTATGACTATTGCGTTACTACCACGTCTATGGTACAGGATGCCACTGGCCTCATCGCGATCTGCATATGATCTGATGGCACATCGCTCGTCTCAACAATGGTATGATTCCCTCTCACAGCGATTAGGCATCCACATCCTTCATTTCTTCGAGCTCTGCTAGATCTTTAGGGTCTTTCCACATTTCAGCTGCGATCTTTGGATCTTACGTATCTCAAGGAACTGCTGTTCATTCTTCTTTGGAACCTCCGTAGAAACTTGCAATGGGACTCTCATGGTTGCAATGTGAAGGACCTGGAAGATCGAGTACCTGTTCCCGCTTCTATTAGGCTCACGAATTGCTCTACATGAAGGTATTCGAGAACAGTCGAATTGATTCTGTACGAAGTCGTGTTGCTTCTTCTCGAATGCACTTCAATCGCTGGTGTTCGGAAGGGGTCAAATCCAGCGCAGGATTCCCCTCGATCAAGTTAAGTGCCAGTCCAAAACACCCAATCAGAACGTAATGAATCCGAACAAACGGTGGTGCGTCCGCACTGGCAGACATCCAGACAGCATTGTCCAACCGATCAAATGGTAATTTGGACCAGAATATCCTGCGGCACAGAGTTCGACATTTTGTGAACTCTCCGGCCTTGCAATCAATGGTTATGAATCCATCTGTTTCTCCAATGGCATCAGCATATGGACCTACGGTTTCCACGTCAAAACGAATGCCCAATGCTCCAGTCTCCACAATGCTTTGAATCTTCTCAAGCATGTCTGCATCATCCGAAACGAACCATGCAAAGTAGTCGTCATTGCACAAACTAACCCAAGCCAGGTCATGCAAGCCGGAGCACGAGTCGACTGTATAGACACCTGGCCACATGTTGAGCGCCAAGCAGAGCGTTTCAACTCCAACGTCGAGACCAAAATGGTTCGAAAAGGAGCCCCGTCCTTCTGTATTTCCTTGGCTTTGGCTAGCGCCCGCAGTGGACTGCTCCAGCAATAATACTGCTATTTTCTGGAGCTCGTTGGACGCCTCGTTCAACAACTTGACAACCGAATCACATGAAATCTGGTTCAGAGTTTGACTAAAGTGAGCATTTGGTATCAACTCCAAGCGATCAGTGCTCATGAGTTGCATCTTTTCCTCTGGACTCATGCGCTCGAGATTGCTCATGGCCAGCTCCAATAGATTGGGGCAGCAGTATTTCTTGTGGAATCTCGGTTCCTTCCAATCTAGAACCTGACATTCCCTGGAGCAATACGCAACACGGTTGCATCGAGTGCACTTCTGGAGAGAATCCGAAAGCTTGCCACATCCATGACATTGAGCACAGCATGTTCTGGAGGAGGAAGTATAGGTCCGAACAGCCGAGGCTTCTGGGAGATCTTGTTGCTGCTCCATTTCTCGCACAAAGACGACTGATCTTCTTATTCGGTTTTCAAAACAAAGGAGCAAGACACAACGAGGATAGTCGAAAACAGTGCAGGGTGTAGCTTGATTGATTGTGGTGGCAAGGTAGATAGTAGCTCTAAGTTCGAAAGTTCAGTGATGTGATGGGTGTCAAGCCTTTTGGGACAAGATACAAGTACAAGTACAGTACACTCTGTACTAGTACGCCCCAGCGCTCACCGCGTCTTCTACCTCCAGTACAAATAAGGCATAGTAAGGTCTGCCCAAATCGAGCTCATTTTTTGTCGAGTTTCGTGCTATCATGGCCTACGATACCCGTTGCATTCACTGTGCACATCACGCACCTATACCGGTAGTTGGGTGACATGATGTCTCTTTCCTTCTGATTCCCATCCATTCTGAAGTTCGCAGCGATGAAGAGGCAGGTTTTCGGTTGGGCGACTTGGACTGACTGTACGTAAGCGACGAGTGACGGGAATGGTAGATGTTTCGCACACACGGAGTCAAGCGCGCGATATAGATGCCAGCGACTGTACCATGCACTATAAGTGACTAGTTTGTTCCTTTAGCTTAGACCGATTTAAAAACCACACACTCTCACAACATCAACACGTCGAGCCTCCATCGTCTTCGCTGTTCAGTCGAAGGAGTAGTACCAAGACTTACGAGTGGTCACCGCACCATCCGAACGGGATCTGTGCGGTATCTTCCTAGTGCCTGTCGGGGCCTGCTTCTCTGGAAGGAACGCCATTGAAGCAGAGAGGCGACGAAATAGGGTGGACCTGCTGCGACCTGGCTGTTCCTCGCAGATCTGTTCTTCCTGTGGAGAAGGCTGTAGTTCTTTGAAAAGGTTTTCAGTTGAGAGAGGTTGTCGTTTCTTCATTGACTCCCGGCGTTGCATCTTTGCAAACTCTTCTCTTTCAAATTCAAGATGCTTCTTATCGGAAATGACTTGATGAGAGAATTGAAACATCGTAAAGAGGTCGTCGTCGCCATACGAGCCTCTTCGTGGACTAGGTTTCAACGCCTTCTTTTGCTGCTGCAGAATGGCCTCGCTTATCAGGTCTTCACGCTGTTGGAGCAGTTTCTTGTCTTTCTCGGGGTGCTGGACAGAAGAAGGCGGAGAGTTTCCTCGTCGCCGCTGGGTCGTGTCGCGACATACGACTTCATCGCCATCATGGCGACGAGGTGAATTGGAGTGACCCCGACTGCTTCGTGTGCTCTTTAGGCTCCGACTGCTATTGCACGGACTGCGACTGCTTCGGGTGCTCTTTAGGCTCCTACTGCTGCTGCATGGACTGCGGCTGCTTCGGGTGCTCTTGAGGCTCCGACTGCTGGTACTGCATGGACTGCTTCGGGTGCTCTTTAGGCTCCGACTGCTGCACGGACTCTTGCTGCGATGTTCATCAGGAGCACCTCTTCTGTGGAGCTGTGAATTGCTGTGGCACACAGTCTCCTCACTGCTTCGTGTGCTTCTGCTGCCGCTGGTGGAGCGGCGAAGTTCTTTACGACAGCTGTTTTGGCGTGGCATACTTAGAATCTTTCTTCAAAGTGTACTTTTCTTTTTGGTGGAGAATGGAAATAATGAGAAGGGGTGCCCATCACTCCATTTTGCGAAGTACGAAGAAGAGGGTCATTCGGCAGCTGGACTTCTTAGCCTTTGGGAGTGAATTATCTCAACGGCCGAATAAGATGCTGTCATCCGTCCTTGTGGCGGAAAAATACCTAGAACGTCGCACAATACTGTGCGGTTTGAATGAAAAGGACCACAGCCGGTCGAAGGCATCGAAATCTATGCAGGCATTTTATGGTTGTTCGAGTTGAATGCGAAATGAGTCTGGCATCCTCAGCAATCTCGTGCGTCATTAGCTTCTCGCATCAACTCCCACACGAATACTGGCTAGAGTGACGGGCAGGCGTTGCGGACAATCTCGCTCTGCGTCATGCGAAGGAACTCAGCTGCTGTTGCAGCATGAAGATACGAATGGCTCCCTCTGACTTCAAGTAGACGCCTACTCGGAGTTCGTGAGCGTGAAAACTCATACCTGGTACCGTCTCTATTAGACACGTGTAAATCAATATCCCATGTTCTTCAACGCAATCTATTGTAGAATTAGTAGTCCTCGCTATTCGAAGAAGCAAGACTTGAGGCTCGTCTCAGCAGGTTCCCGAATAAGGATCCTCGTTTTACTGGCTTCGTGTTCGTCGGGGTCTCCTCCACTGCTGGTGAGATCCGCATCGATGTTGAGAGACGACGAAGGAAACTTTCTCTTCTTTTGACCCGCCCCTTTTGATGTACATGCTCATCCCAATTTTCAGACTCCTCCTCCTTCTCTGTCTCTGGGAACAAACTTTCTGCTGAAATGGGTTGGCGTTTCTTCATGGACTCGCGTCGTTGCATCTTCGCAAACTTTTCTCTTTCGAGCTCCAAATGTGTCTCATCGTTCTCGATCTGTCTGGAAAAACGAAACATCGTGAAGAGGTCGTCGCTCTCAGTCGACCCTCTTCGTGCAACTCGGTTCATCATAGCTCTATTTTGCTGGCGTTGGATTTCCTTGTGGGCCAATGATTCGGGGCTTAGTTCATCGTTGTGTCGTCGATTTGGAGAATCTTCTCGTTGACGGCGGCTCCTCCTGCGCTGCTTTTCATCAACGTTCTGCTTTCTACTCCGCCGGTGCGACGACCCGACGTCATCTCCCTTCTTGCTGCTCCGCTTGCTTCTTCTGCTGGAACGGCGAATTTCTTTGCAAGAGTTCTCTGGATGTGCCATGGTGGTGATTGGTTTACCTGTTATTATTAGAGAGTGCGACGATTCAGATTATGTTGTGAGAAAAACTTGTTCTTCACAGTTTTGAGAGTCATTTTAAGAACAGAATGTCTTCAACTTGACAAGAGGCATCCTCACTCACATCCTATGCACTGTTGGGGTCACAAACAGACTAGAAGACACGAAAAGCCTACCTACCGGGTATGGTGTACGCTTCAAGTTGAAGCTACATGATATGCACATGAGACTTTTCATTGGCAGTCTCAAGCCAGTTAGTCTCACGGAAACCTTCTCAAAGAAACGAGCCTCTCTCCTAGATCATGCTCCATTCGTAAGCCAGTTTGGATTTTGATTTGGCTTGGGATCGTTTCTCTACTTACCATCACAGAAATGAATCCTGCTGTCAACTCTAACATTTGGTCAATTCGTAGCAGGAAATGTCTCAAGAAAGCCATTGCCAGAGAAATCCAAGTGACATAGGGTTGGAATAAGAGACAGTAACGAGACAATTGTTCCTGATAGATAATTGTAGCTCACATGCACAAACTGAATTCGGACGCTTGATAGGTTGCTGGCACTTGTTTCCAAGCAAGCGCTTGTTTGATGCAAAGAACGTTTGCTTTGACAGGATGCTATGTGAGAATGGCGGGAGAGTTATAGTGAATTCATTAGAACCGATTCTGACAAATCATGGTGCTGAGTGTAGACCAAAATGTTCCCAAGACAACTACTTCGCTCCTTGTTTGCGTTGATGATGCCGCAGGAGGAATGATCTCAAATGCAGTACAAAACAGAGCTTCGTGACGTTATGCGGACAAGCCCCACACCCGCAACAGAGAGCTCAGTTAGCAGAGCGACTGCACAATATGCATATCCTCCCACAACCGACGTTCTCCTTTCAAATTTACTTCTCGTCACACGGGTACCTGCATCATTGATCAGACAAGCGACTGAGTAGACTAGCCCTCCTTACTGTCTGTAACCAGGTAGCCGCAGAAAAGTGGATTGTTGCTACGGGTGCCGCTTCAGAGAAACCGTCTCAGCGGGATTGAAAGGACTATTGTGGCTAGCGACATCGTATCGGCAAGACTCTTGTTGGGCCTTGAAGAACAAAGGGAATAGGGAAGGACTATCCCAATCAGCAATCCAGATTCTGGAACTGTAAACACAACATCTTTGGATGCGACTTCGCCAATCTCTCAAACTCTAAGTAGATTGGGAACCGGACAACCGGATGATAGATAAGCGCCTATCCTAGCCTGTATGTGACTGACCTTGAGGAATTCCTCAAGGACTGACACTCCCAGTACACGTTTGGGTTGCTCGACATTCTACGCAATACTAAAAGTTAGCTTGGTTCACGGCATCCGATTTCCGGATATAAATGATGCATCAAAGTCGAACATTTGGTTAGGTAAGCTTGTTACCTGATACTTCCATCTCATTCTTCACTTCGTGTTCGCCCAAAATTTGACCATCTAGCTCTTTCTGTATCATTATTTTTATCGCCTTGTTACTGCTAAAAAAATTGCCCACGTATATGTAGTGTATCCAAGATCCTTGGTTGTATGTGTGTGTATGTATCCACGATCACAAACTCAGCTCGTGAACGAACCTTGGCCAAACACATTGACCTCACAAGTAAGTAAATCTACTGTTGCAAACGAAGGAACTCATTATCCAGCCATGACCATGCTCTCGAATCTTCTCACTGCCATGTGTGCCGTGCTCTTCATTGGCAGCAACTCTGTCTCGGCAGGTTTGGCGTGCTTTGGAAATTTCTTTGGAGTGGTGAATGGAAACGATAACCACATTCCATTGACGGAAGGTTGTCAACTCTGCAGTGGCGTCCCAATCAATATTTGGTTTGATCCAGATGAGTTCAGTGTTGGATTCGATGGCAACAACAATGTGGGGTTGACGCTTACAGGAGATGAGACCCTTCCACTTCGTTGCGAGAATGTTGCACCATACGCTTTGTTCGGCGACTCCCCCAAGGCTAACTTTATCATGAGAGCTTTTGCCGCCGGATCTTACAACGTCAACGCTGTATGTGGATGCCAGAACGCAATTGCTGACCCGGCGCATTCCGTTGACTTTTCCTTTGAGGTTGTCGATTGCCCCGATCCAGCACTCGCTTAGAGGGCTCAACAATCGCGGGTCAATGGGGCAGGTGGTTTCATCATGACCTACTTAAGCTCGACTAGATCTACATCAATTACATGACAGAGTCCAGCTCTCTATCTCTCGGTATGGCGGCGTGGTGCATCCTGAGATAACAAACTAAGTAAGTTCCTGAGTAGTCATAACAGGTTGTAAATCAGAGGGAAGTCCTTTCGCCAAAACAGCCTTTTTCTTTTAGCCGAGTTCAGCAAGAGATACTTGTAGAGCGAGACGAAACAATAAGACAACTGAGAAACCTTTCATGGGATCATCTGCGAAAGGGGGTGAGCTCAAACTCGTGGCGTAGCTGACCCCATACCGATACAGGCAGCTCTAAGAAGGATAGTGTCAATTGCTGGATAGTTGGCTGCTATTAGATGGACCCATGCATTTTCTGTCGCTTAAGGCGACAGCAAAACGGCAGCGTCGGTCAGAAAGCCCCGTAGCAACTACTACTTTAGTGTCGCAGAATCTTCCATGCCGAAAGAACATGGTGCGCATCTTTCTTGGCCCAAGAGGTGGCGCAGCTTGGATCTTTCTTGACCCCGAGAGCTGCGCATCTTTCTTGACCCTGCGTGTCTTTCCACCTAGTAATAGCTCCATATCTCAACAATCCGAGGTGCATACTTGATCTGGGGAACAACGAACAAGACTGTTTCCGTATCTCGAATGAAGATTCATGGTTCAAGACATGTTCATGAGGGATGAGATGTAAAGCCGCTCGAGCGCCTCCATCGCTTCAAACACGATCTCGGGGCTTCCCTTGCCGTCGTCCGTCCGTGTCAATACTGTATTTTAACACAGACAGTGCTCAGTACAAGACACGACCAAAATTTTAACGACGTATCACACTCTCACTCGAACTCGTCGTCCCATGATGACACCCACGTTTAGTATAAATAAATCTCTGCCATTGCTCGCGTGTATAGAGTGAGACAGTCAGCTAAGCTACACCATCATCTCCTTGAAGGAAACCCGAGCTTTGAAAGAGGGGAACCATAGAAAAATATGACGGGAGATGATGTTGGCATGATTTCGTTGATCGCTCAACGATCAACACCGCTTCAATTTGCGGTAGACCCCAACGAGGAGGAGGATCTTGTAGTGGTGGGTCGTCATGTTGTTCACCTTGAAACTGGTAAACCTCTACGCATTCTTGATGGTTCGCTGCCCACCGTCGATCGTTTCGTGTGGGGAGCTTTGCGGGGAACGATTGAAATTAAGATTTTGCATTTGAAAAAGTGGGAAAGCATCTGGTTCTTCGCAAGGTTCGTGATGTTATTGGCTTTGTTCATGGTTGGTGCGCTCACGATACTCTTTTGTATGGTGTTTATCTATGATAATGCCTTCGACGACGACGACGACGACGGTGTGAAACAAAAACCACATCTTCCCCCCACTGTCAAATGGACAATGTACGCAATACTACTCTTCTATGGACTTCTTGTTCAGTGGACTTCGACGAGATACTTAAAGCGCAAGACGAAAGAAGGTGGCGAAAAGACGTTACGAACATTAGAATCCATCGTTGCTGACTTTGAGTTTCCGCACTCGTGCTACTCAGCTGTGATTGCCGATGGGATGAACGGAGACGGATGGAAAATGGTCATTCTTCGTCGACGTAGAATAGATGGTGAAGACGTTGTATCCTTGGAATTATTATCACGCACAAACAAGTCTCTGAATCCAATAAGAGGAGCCAGTGAGATTCCTGTGAGTGAATTCTTGAGGCAACTACCACCATCATGCAGCAGCGTCGTGGACCTTTGGACGTGGGGTGGACTC
>JAVCKV010294525.1:0-14457 GCA_032274145.1 Herpochondria borealis
CCCGGCAATGGCTGCCATGATTCCAAACGAATACTGGAGGAGGCGGTTAAAGCCTAGAGAAAATTCGGTGGGATCGAACGCTTCTGTAAATGTGATGTTGGCAGCAGCAGATGGACTGCTGCTACTGCTAGAAGGACTACTGGAAGGAGCCGTGCTTGGTGCAGTAGTAGGAGTATCTGCTGGTGCTGAAGTGGTGGCATCCGAGACTGCTGGTTCCAGAGTGGTATCTTCCCATTGAATCGCGTCAACGGCGACTGGTGGCGATTCTACTTCTGCAACTGGCGCGAGTGATGATGGTGCGAGTGTACGCAGCGAAGGGCTCGGAGAAGGGATAGTAGGGGCAATGGTTGGAGAGAATGTCATGGTGTCCAGGGATGTGCTCCAAATGTTGAGGCTTGAATATCCCAAAGCGAGGAACGCGAGAATAATGATATAAAAGATAATGTTGAGAACGTTGACAATGATAACGGCACGTCGCATATCACAGAAACATCCGCAACAGGAGTGACCTTGCTTTCCTCCTTGTTTCTGTACTTCTTCACTATAGTCGTCGTCGTCGTCGTCGTCGTCGTCGTATTTGCTCATGATGATATATCTGCTTTTGTTGCTTCGTTTTGTATTGTGAGCACCTCCAACGGATCAATGTAGTGATTGATTCATTCCGTCTAGAGACGATGTTTTCACGCAATCTAAAAGACTGCTTGAAGTTTTATGGCGCGGCGTGATGCTACGCGACAGTACAATACTACAGTAGTGTTGAAGAGCACAGGCAGTTTTGAAAAATTGCACAGGCAGGGAACGTACCGTACGTATGACAGGCGGAACCATGTCAAGACGTCTGTCCGTTTCTGCCACATGTTGTCCCAGTAAAAGATGGAGCATTCAAAATCTTCATGCATAAATAGTTTCAAATGATCATCGACTCATCTGCGGCCGGACACATGCGTGCATGAAAGTGAAGTCACAAGAACAGCTTCAGTGACATTGAACATTGCACTGGACCACTGACAACGACAAGAGAGAGAGAGAGAGAGAGAGAGAGGATTGTCTCATTGTCACACTACGATTAGTAGTATCACTCAAGCTCCTTGAAAGGCGACGAGCATCCAGTTCTGTTCTGCTTGCGAGAAGAGCCTTTGGTCACCTCTTTGGACGACTGTCGGAGTATTTATTGCCAAGCAAGCCGTTGAGAGTGTCACTTGCCAAGCTTGTCCAAGCAAGTTGAACGATCAAGTGGTGGTGTTGCTACAAGTCGATTGTTTGAACTTGGATCATCCATCAAATACACAGGATTGGTCGTTTGGTCATTCAAGACCTGACTCGGCTTTCTTTCCACGACCCATCTGTTGAAGAAGAATCAATCTTGGGTCTTGTAATTACAACGCGCATAGACGAACCAAAGACCTGCCAAGTGCGTGACGACGAGTCTCATTACTACAAACAACAAAAGAACCAATCATACATTACGGAAAGGGGTTATTGAACAAGCAATCATTGACAGTCAACACGCAACAACTAATAGGATCGGCATTCTTAGACGGAGCAAACAGGAACACCAAAGAACCTTGAGCTGATCAGTCATCCTATATACATACATTCAGTCATCATCATGAACATCTTTGCACTCATGGTCAAGAGGCCATGGCCCTTTCTTGTTGTCATTCCCATTATCCTGATTATTTTCACTGCGGTCGGTTGGACACGAGACGATATTATCGAAGACTATGTGTACAACATTTGGACGCCGACACGTACTGAGTTTAGTCGAGACAAGGCGTACGCACGATCCTTGGACAAGGCAGAGTCGCTTACCTCGACCTTTGCCGGCATGGCGGTGGCTCTAGATGGAGGCAACTTGTTTACCGCAGATCGACTAGAAGCCATTCGAACACGCATGGAGAAAGTGGAGGCCACGACGGTGAGTAGTAAATGTGCAAAAGCTGTAGGGATGGTGAGGGTGACATACTGATAATATGTACGTGATATGTACTAACAATCTTCTGCTTTCAGGTCGAATACAATGGCAACACCTTCACTATCGAAGATGTCTGCGCGTTCAACAACGTTGGCGCGTTGGGAACAACTTACAAGTTCCCTTGCCTCCGTTTGTCTGTCATGGATCTCTTTGAAGAGGCACGATTTTACTTTGAGGAAAATGATCGCGTCACCTTTTACCAGGAGATTGTTCGCACGCAGCTTGTCAAACCGCGCGTCCCCCGGTTTGGAATCATGACACAAGTTTGTACTTCTAGTAGTTCCGAATCATCGAGTGGTGCCTGCGATTACACAGTGGCACTTCGTACCAATGCGACTTTTGCAGAGGAAGAAGGGTTTTCGCCCTCATACGCCAACCCGTTGCTGCTTTTGGATGATGTTGGCAGTATGGAAATGAACCATCCTTGCCGTGTTTGCATTGAAGAAAAGTTTGAAGCAACCATGGAACAGTACACGAGCGACATTACCAAGCTCTTTGAAGTGTTGTCGATTGAACTCAAGCGAGCCACCATTAGTGGTACAGTATCGGAAGCAGACATGCCAGTATTTGAAGCATTAACGGAGCAAATGGATGCCATTACTGTGGACCGGACAGCCGTCGAAGAGTGGTACTTTTACTACACGATTCGTACCCTCTACGTCGAACTTGGCGCCGGTCCGTACGCCACCACATATGCCAACTTTATGATGAGCGACGACCGGCTGCAGTTCTTGTGTACGCTCGCTCTTGGCAACGCGACACTGTGTCCTCTGACTGTCACCCCGGAGGAGGCACGGCAGCACTTGAGCCATCACGCCGACAACACGTTTTCTAGCGCCACCACGGCAGGCGCTCCCTTTCCGTTTTGGAGTCAAGGTGGTGAAGCCCTGTTTGCGGGAACATTTCCAGTGAGTGGATCGGGCGTCGACATGAGTGGAACAGTCCAGTCGGCGGCCACCTATCTAGATTTGGACAATTTTGGAGCAGGCATGGAAACGTGGTCACCTCTGTACTCTGGAGGTTACATTGAACCTCTGAGTTCAGCTTGGGCAGAGTTGGTGGAAACTGATCCAATCTATCGTTGGTTCGTGGCCGGAGTCACAAACATGACAGCTCGTAAGTGTGGTCATCGTCTTTTTGAAAACTATTTGCTATTCCTATTGCCCGTACTCGAATCTGACACGATTGCTTCTGCTTGTTTAGACTGTGGGAATGGAAATTTGACGGGGACAAACGTTGACGCTATAGTTCCAGGGACCGACGCGTTGACAGCCGAAGCCGCTGGAGCAATTACTCCAAGATGGTGTAACAAATACAGCGTCCCATTCGAGCAAGACGAGACGCGTACTCAACAATTTTTTGCCAAAATGTGGTTCGATCTTTTGGTCGATTCAGAGTCTTTCTTGGGCGTTACACAGGGAGTGAATACGCCGTACGATTGGACCACTGGCAACGGATGTGATTACTCACTCGGTGGTACTCGCGAACCCTATACCGGCAGAAACGAGTCGAGCATTCTGTTTAACGCGTCTAGGATATTGTACAATATCGACGAGGGTGTCAGTGCTGGCGCTGTGAACAGAAATTCCATCATGGGAGGAGTTACGCCACCTGTCGGGGAGTACAATAAGGACAATCCGTTACGAGAGGTTCTTGTGGTTCAGAATATCTATCCTATTCTCATTGGAGAGGGAGTTCCAGATCGCGTTCGCAGTTGCAATCGCCCTGGTGGTCCACTTGATCTCACCGAAGATGAGTCAAAGGAGCTTCTTGCAATTTGGAAGGAAGCTTTCGAGCATAGCTGGACGGAAGGTTGGGATGACCCTAGCGCTGGTGAGGTGCAGTTCATTGGATTCTTCGACGATATTGGTGGTGTTGGCGGAACCACGGGTAGACTACTCCATGATATTACTCTCGACAATTGAAAGCTCACGGCAATCTCAATCATCCTCATTGCTGTTTTCTCTGCTATTTTCCTCTTCAGCTTTGACGTTATCGAATCGAGATCGCTTTTGACACTTGTTGGCGTGGGCTTGGTCATCCTTTCCTTCTTCTCGGCCCTCGGGCTCGGAATCTTGTGCGGCATTAAAATCAGCGTCAACATTGCTTGGACGTTGCCCTTTATCATTCTCGGAATCGGAGTGGATGACATGTACATTGTCCTTCTTTCTCTTAAGAGAACAGGAAGCTTCACAGAAGAGAATTTTGTGGAGTCAATGACAGAAGTTATCATCCCCGTGGCAATGACGAGTTTGGTCAATATGTGCATGTTTGCTACTATGCAGTTTGTGGATATTCCAGCGGTTGCGCTTACGGCACAGATGGCTTTGATATCTGTAATCTTCTTGTTCCTGACGGTAATTTTCTCATTTCCTGCATATTGCTACCTTGATATGAAGCGGCAAGCTGCTGGGCGCTATGATTGTCTGGTATGCCTCAAGAAGGAAGGTGGCACAGATGCAGAATCTGAGCGAGGAGAACACATTAGCTGGCTCTACACTGCTGTCTACAAACGACTCGTTCTCGGCAAAAGTTGTGTCACCGTTTGTGTCCACGCGCTTGTGGCTCTCGCCACAGCAGCATTGATTGGAGTAGGAATCTACGGTATTACTCAAAGAGAAATCGGTCTTGGCTTTGCGGTAAGAGCGACTCATTCTATTTTGCAGCTACATTTTGTTTTCAGTCCAACTATAACGCCAACTATATTCCTGCAGGACTTTTTTCCAGCCTCTACTCAAGCCCACGTGTGGGCCACTGAGGCAGAGCAGAGTGTGAGTACCTGGGGTATCGGAATGCGTTGGGGCGAGGAGAATTACCAAGATCCCGACACTCAATTGTTCATTATACGTCAGTTTGAGCAAGTTGTCGAGACTCCAAATGTTGCCCAGATTGATACGAAGTATCTTTGGCTAGCTTCTTTCAACGTATGGATGAGTCGACAGTGCACCTCAAACTTCAATCGTAACGAAGCTGACGTGCTCGAGTGTGGCAGAGATCAGGTATTCCCAATGGACAACACAACGTGTGCCGGCTATTGGGCGTCTAACAAGTACGGGGCATGGGAAAAGAATTTCGGCGATGAAGAACAATGCCTTGAGTTCGAGGGTGGTATTTGCCGTCCAACATCACAGATGCATCCAGACGATCTGGCCGATCTGGGGATTGATTCATCGAGCCCAGGTGCAAGCTGGTGTCCGGTCTTTGAGGGCTTCTCTGACGAAAAGCTGCAGTTCTGTTTGCAGCGATGGCACAATTTCACTGGGGGTGGAGGAAACCTGATTCAACACGATGATACCAAGACTCCCAACCCTACGTGCGAAGGAGAGTACTACAACGATGCAGTGATCGACGTCCCACTTCTCTACTCGGCTGGCCCCAATTTCTTTGCTAACAATCTTCGAACGCACGAGGACTATGTCGATCTGATTGAAGAAACTCGTGCTGTGTGCGATGACGTGGACAGAGTACGGTGCTGGCTTACGGGGATCCCTTACAACTATTGGGAACAATATTTGTACATCGAGGCTGTGCTTCTCCAGACATCTCTCGCAGCTGTTGGTGTTGGTTTGGGAGTCTCCTGGATATTTCTGTTTATCAAGCTCAAGCGCGAAGGCAACCACTCTACGAAGAAGCTTTTGTGCGGTAGCTTGTTTGGAGCCCTACTTATTGCCATGACCTGCGCAATTTCTTTGGTTGCCGTTGTAGGCATCAGCGCCTTGGTGAACGTCAACTTGACAGCATTCTCTGTTATGAGCTACCTACTCAGCGTTGGCTTTGCCATCGAATATTCAGTGCACGTGATACACCGTTACATGAATGCTCCTCTTGATATTCACGCTCCTACACAACGAGTCGAATACGCCATGTCCTTCTTAACGTTGCCAACATTCATGTCCTTTATCAGCTCAACTATCGGTGTTGTCTGCCTCGCATTTACAGAATTTGAGTTCAATTATAAGTTCTTCTTCCAGCCTCTCCTCACGGTCATGTTCGTGACGTATTTTGTCGGGTGTTGGTTCCTTCCTGTGTTTCTGGCTGTGGTGAAGATCAAAGCCCTAAATTGTGGCGCCGCCGCCGCAATTCCAGACGATCTTGTTCTTCACGAAGAGAAAGGTTCTCTGGATGAAAGCTCTTCTGTTGACAAAGACCCTTCTGTAGCTGTTGAAATCGAGCAACCCTCACCAGAGCAAGTTGAGCAACCCCCTCCCGATGCACTTGGCGACAGTGCAAAAGATAGACCTTTCTCATAAGATACAAACGAGCGCGTATCAAGTTTCTGGCAGATGGCGCGGATTACTGCTTCCGGATACCGAGAGGTCTTCTGAGTTACGCCAGTAAACATACTTGATCATTGTTACCATTATTCCCAACTTCTTTATTACAATCTACCTGCATCAGATGCTTTGCTTCAGAATACAGAAGCCTGCCGTAGACTTTGCTATCTTAGCAAGTTGTTGATGTAGAAGGGAAGACACGCGCTTTGAAGTCGCCGTTAATCCCGTGTCGGATGACGATTTCTTCGCGCTTCCCGAGGATGCTGAATCGTCCTCCAGCGAGGCGGACTACATGTAGGGTTTGAGCACCGCTCTCTACACGGAGACTCTGTCCCAGCTCGGTTATATTATACCTCCAAATGATACAACTTAGGCTCTGAACACGGATATTACTGAAGTGACCGAGGAAAACGGGAGCATTGTTCTAGTCGACGAAGACAACCTGGTAGTCACGGTCCACCACACGACACTTGGGGAACCCGCTGATGACATGGCAATGGTTACTGCAGAGACAAATGGTGGCGTGATCTGGTACGGGGCAGATCTCTACAACGGTAGTTTTGGGTTTACGGTTGTCGGGGATGGTCAGGCTGCACTCTTTGATGCTATGAAAGAGAAAGGCAGTATTGATGCAGGCAATGGTTTCGACTGCGCCGCTTACGATTGTTCCAGCTCACGGCCTAGCACAGTCTTTGGAAGAGACGCGTACGGAACTTGCCGGTCTAGGTGTTGACGTCGGATGTGGGGCAATGGTCTAGCAAGCATACATGAGGGGTGTTCACGGTGCTAACCGGTTCGAGAGTCTCGCGTCGTCTCGACTTTGTACAGTAGGTAGAAAGAGTCATCTCGTCAACACACAATGTACTGCGTACCGGAATTGAACACACGCACTTTTAAAAATGCGATGTACGCAACAGGTTGAGCGAGATCATCGAAATTCGAGCAAGAAAAGAAGCCAGGCGCGGAAACTGTGTGCTGCTAGTCGGTACTTGTTATCCCGCTGCAGCTACTCTTTTCAAGTCCGGTGACCCTCTCAGATTACGGCATGCTCTTTGGCACCAGCAGATCTAGATAGTGCAGTCCGTCTGGTACAGTTGATTGTGATCAGCGGGATCGATCGTGTCAGCCCACATTCTAAAAGAGCTGATTCATTCATTCTTCGATGTCACGAAGCGAAGTGCCAGCGCTGTGATGAAGCATGATCTACCTACGCTCATACATCACCTTTTGCTATGACAAATTGGCCCAATGTGGCGGTTCGGCGAAGTCTGGTCATGTGAACCGCCTTGCGAACCCTATCCTGGTCGCAGTTGCCACATTTTACAGACTGTCGCTTCAACCTTCATCTTTCAATCTTGTTGAGGAGTTTTGCTCGAGAATGAATGAATAATGTGCAAACGCAAATTCGTATATCGTAAAATCGAAGATCGCAGTAGTTATAAGTAGCAACCCAGAGAGCAACCCAGAGAGCAACCCAGAATGACAACGCGAAAGGAAATCGCTACCCTTCTACTTTGTCTGATGCTACTTGTTGGCTTGCCTTGTGCAGCGGCAACTCGTGGTGGGGGAAAAAAGCAAGCGAAGTCCGGCGAAAAGGGCAAGAAGGTCAGAAAGAACGAAAAGAAGACCAAGAATAAGGGCAAGAAAGGCATGGTGGCAAATGGTAGCAAGAAGGGAACGCCACGTCAAGACTACTTCCAGAAGACTGTCGAGGCTTTGGGAGGTGCCTATGCGATTGTGGCGCTCGAAGCCTTGTCCATTGTGAGCACAGGAAGCACGTGGATCAACTTTGAAGGTCATTCGCCAGATGGTCGCACAACTGCAAGTACCTATGAGCGAACACATACCATTGTCGATGATCAAAGCCGCATCGACGACCTATGGCAGCCACTATTTGAGAACTTCCAGTTCTTCCCCGCTGCACTCTTGACACGTACGGTGGTTGGTAATGTGGGAAATGTTGTGGGTTCAGGAGCCTTCATTCAACCTGGGCTCGCACAATCCGTGACTGTCGCTTCCGTGAAGCAGTTGCAAAATCTTTTCAATCCTCAGTTTCTCTTGAAAATGGCTTTGGACGATCCAGCTGTGATCGTGGGTACTGACAACCCGGTTGAACTTGCTTTTGCTCCAGCCAATGTCCTCCTCTACGTGAACGACGAGGACGGAACGATCACCAAGTTGACCACGATGAACAATCATCCTCTAGTTCGTGACAGCTATATGACGATTGAATTCGGCGCGTGGGACTTGAAAGGAGGAGGAGTGAAATTCCCCACGAGTGTGGTTGTCAGTGCCGAGAACGGCAACATCGTCTGGGAAGATACTCGCCTAGAAGTCGCTGTTAATCCCGTATTGGAGGACGATTTCTTCGAGCTTCCCGAGGATGCTGAATCGTCTTTCAGCGAGGCGGACTACATGTACGGTTTGAGCACGTATCTGTTCACTGAGACATTGTTTATGACTGGTTTTGTGTTGCCACCATTTAGCGAGTCGACGCCTCCACTGGAACTCACACCTGGTGTATCTCTGCTCAACTCCCTCGCAAACTCTCTGGTGATTGAGTATGGAGAAGGTGTCATCTTGGTCGAAGCACCTCTATCCGCAAGCTACGGACATTACTTGTTAGCCACGTTGGAAAGCCTTATTCCGGACAAGACCATCTCGCACTTGATTACATCTCATCATCATGTGGATCATGCGAGTGGATGCCGCGCAGTCCTTGCGTCCACCTCCGCGAGCTTTGTGATTGGGTTTGGTGTGAAGGACTTCTGGGAATCAGTGTTAGTTTCTGATTCGACAATTGTGGAAGTGGGCACTGCTCTCAACAGTGATATCATCGAAGTAGCCGAAGCAGACGGTAGCATTGTTCTCGTCGAGGAAGACAACATGGTGGTCACAGTCCACCACACGACACGTGATCCCCATGCTGACGACATGGTGATGGTTACTGTTGGGACAAATGGTGTCATGATTTTGTACGAGGCGGATCTGTACAATGCTGGCTTTGGTTTTACGGTTGTTTCGGATGGTCAGTCCGCATTGTTTGATGCGATGAAGGAGAAAGGCATTATTGATGAGAACTGCGCTTCGGCTGTGCCACTTACGATTGTACCAGCCCACGGCTTTGCTCAGTCTTTGGAGGAGTCAATTGCGGAACTTGAAGGTGCAGGTGTGGACGTTGGATGCGAGGCAGTGGTTTAGTGTTCACGGTGTTCCTGTGGCGAACAACTGCTAAATGATCAGCTCACAAGAATGTACCGGCTTTGCGTTGTAAAACTATATAGCGAATGAATAGCAATCTAGAAAAGACCTTATTTTACAACATTCTATATTACAATTGCTCGGAAGCTGTTAGGGAAAAGAATGGAAGGAAACCCTCATGAAACCGCGACCTGTGGAGTTGATTTACAGGTCCAACTATCCGCTTTTAGTGATTGGTAGCCTTGATTTACTTTACGTATATACTTTTTTAAGGTGCCCTGATACACGGTGAGCGATTCGTCGCAAGCTGAAAATCACAAGTACTTGGAAGAGAAGTTCGCAGCGTTGTCATGATTGCTCTCTTCAGTGCGAAGCATGCACGGGCGTTGAGCGTACGGCCACCAGCTAGCCTTTTTCGTTGTGCCGCTCAACTGTCTAGGATTTTTGCCACCTTATTCTCGCAGTACACAAACACAATAGTACGTCAGTAGCGTAGATACTACCAGTGCATGTACACTGTGCAAGAGGCCGTCGGAATGGTGGCAAACTATAATGGCACCTGTCGAAATGGATTGCTAACGGTAGTCTCTAACTGTAGATCTCTCTCTAGAGAGAGCTTACAGTAGGCATGGTTAGTGAATCCAACCTCACAGGCATTGTAAGCGAAGCTGTCACGCAGCAGCTCGGATTTGGAGTATAAGTCGTTGTCCCGACAGCGACTGCAATGATTACTCTAGAGAAGTCTGTCACCATTTGGACCCACAGCCAGAAGCGGCAACTCTATAGAGAAACCAGTCGAACTAGGCGACTAGTTTTATCAGGCCATGCTGTTGCAACTTGAAAATAGAAGACAAGCTTGTCGCTCATTTGCCAATCAACTGTAGCGTAAGAATATACAATGTACACTGCTGGAAGTTATAGGAATATCCCCGGAATGCGTCCTGTGGCGAATCAATCTACCAAGTTAGTTGTTCGCTCTCTCAGACCAAATCCTGCTAGAATGGAATGCCCTGCGCGGTACTTCGAAGATATATATGTATCACTGCGTTTCGGAAGATATAATACTGGAATATATGCTTTGATGCTACCATTGGTCTCGCTATCCTAGAGGTGCTTTCTTGTATCCGACGAGCGTGTCTCAAACTCGACATGGAGTTAGCGATAAGACATTTATTTCACTGGAAATGAGGGTGCATTTAGTGGCGAGAATGGTTTCCGCAACCAAGGTGTACCCAACAGCTGAATCATCTATAACATGTAATGCCCTGTGACTAAAAGAGGTTAGGTAACAGGCCTGTTGGCGATGAGCTGATACATTTTTGGAGGGTTGGAGACGATACAGTACCGCTGATACTTGTTTTCTACTAGTACGGGTATGGTAATACCATCAATGTCCCGCATTAGATGTGGGTATCGGTTCACACGATTGGAAGACGGGAGTCATAATGCAAGACCGCATCAACGCTCACATAATCTCCAAATTTAATTTATCCAATGAAGTACTCGGGAGCAACGAAGCAGTCAAGGGTGATTATCGCAGCCATCGAGGGGGCCGTCCATGATATGCTTGCTGACTCGAAATTGGTGGAGGGCACGATGCAAGAGCGGCATGAAATATTTGGCATATTTCAGCAGGACGAGATACGCCTAGGAAAGCTCCTCGGACGTGGTGGGTTCTCGGATGTGTTTGAGCTGAACGAATTCAGGCCTTCTTCTAAGCACGACGAATCTTTTGCTGACCACCAAGTGGCTCTTCGGCGGTTTTACCGAGATACCACCGCTCTCGGCAAATACGTGGTCAAGCACCTGAATGACAAGAGTCTCACCAGCTTGCGCAGATTTGGTATGTCAGCCAGTGATTTGGTTGTCGAGTCACAATACCTTTGCAGTCTTAGTCACGAAAATGTTCTCAAAATTCGTGGGTGGGGTGCGAATGGGGTTCATGGATACGCAAATGGTGCGCGTGATGGCTTCTTCTTGATTCTTGATCGCCTATGCGATACATTGGATGCAAGGATGGAACGTTGGAAGCTGGATCGTGTTGCTATCGACAGCCTCAGGAAAACTGGCAAAAACCAACATTTGAAACGCGTCACAAGCGTTGTTGGACAAATTGGTGCAGCCCTTGAATACCTTCACAGCAAAGACATCATTTTTCGTGATCTCAAGCCGAACAATGTAGGCTTCGACCAGAACGGTACTGTCAAGATCTTTGACTTTGGGCTAGCCCGAGAGTTACCAGAGAGTTGCACCAATGTTAATGATGTCTACGAAATGAGCGGTGTTGTTGGTACAGCTCGTTATATGGCACCAGAAGTCGCTCTCCACCAGGCATACAACCAGAAAGCTGACACATATAGTTGGGCGGTGCTATATTGGAGTTGTCTCACACTTGGGACTCCATATGCTAGCATGAACAGAGCTACACACACGTCCTTGGTGTGTAGACTTGGGGAGAGACCAAAGCTAACCAACGATATGCCCAAAAGCATCCAACTGTTGTTGAAAAGAGCCTGGGCTCAACACCTGAGCACTCGTCTGACAATATTGGAGGTCTGTGCTCATTTGGAGCGCATTGAAGATGAGCTATCACGTACGGTCGACCCTCCAATCACCGAAATCGGAGGAAGCAAAGTTTCCCAACAAGCTTTCAATGGAAACAAGCCAATCGCCCACGCTTTGTTGGCAGCACAATGAATCAAGACGATGGCACATTGTATCATATCTGCGATTAGCGTTCACTACTACACCTCCATGACTCAAATAAGATCTCTAATAGGACCTGTTACAAGAGCAAAGATGTGCATATCTACTGTCCGTGCCATACTATAATTCTTGATTACACGGAGCAAAGATGTGCAAGAACCACGACAACAATCGCTGCTTAAACTGAGCAGGCGGTCATTCGCACTGATCAAATTCACCCTAAGCTGCTTCTTTGTAAAACGTTGATCTTTGTCTAGTATTGTTATCTTGCTGTCATTTGCATCTTTGATTATGGGTTACTGTCCGCGTCGGAGATGGAATATGGGCGGATTGCGCAGCCGTCGTCGTTATTCTCAGTAATGGTGAAGGATTCACTCTCGCAGACATCTGTGTATGGTGGAACACTTGGACCGTCGTTTCTCAAAAGAACAGCCTTGAAGCAGCGGTTGACTTCCCCGTTTGTCTGATTGAACGGGGCAACTGGCCAAGTGTATGGACCCCACTCATTGTAGCATGGAAGTTTGTCGAACGTCACATCACAACTGCCAACTGGCGCAGTGCAGTTGTCGGGGAAGCCAGGGCAGGTCCACTGCCAAACTTCAGCATGGTTGAACACCGTTTCATCGCAAGGGTAGATCCCGATCCAATCATCAACGCGTGGGGAATCAAAGTTGAAAGAGACAGTAATCGCTTCGCCACATTGGTACGCCTCCATGTCGACCGAAACACATGGGATATCGGAAGGTCCATTCGACGGCTTCAAACTAGGAGTGCCACTATGAGCGAGGGAAGGCGACGCAGAAGGGCTCACGCTTGGAGACACGGTAGGACCCGTGGTTGGCTTATCAGTAGGAGGGTTGGTCGGAGCTGGCGTTGGATCTGGTGTTGGACCGGGTGTTGGATCACTTGTGGGGCCTGGTGTTGGACCAGGGGTGGGGCCATTTGTTGGACCTGGTGTTGGACCAGGTGTTGGATCACTTGTTGGACCTGGCGTTGGACCAGGGGTGGGGTTAGTTGTTGGACCTGGCGTTGGACCAGGGGTGGGGTTAGTTGTTGGACCTGGCGTTGGACCAGGAGTGGGGCCATTTGTTGGAGCGGGCGTTGGACCAGGTGTGGGGCCAGGTGTTGGGCCGCTTGTCGGGGGTGGCGATTGAATAGCGGCGTTAAGAACAGGGGGGAGGTCGGTTGGAGCTGGTGTAGGGCCGGGTGTAGGGCCGCTAGTTGGGCCGGGTGTGGGACGTGGGGTGACAGCGGAACTGCATTCGGTGTACGCACCTGCGCCAAGGTTAAATCCGCCATCTTCTCCAGTGTTGCAGAATTCCCAATCGGTTGGGTCGCCAGACCTGCAGTCCGCAACGAGGGTCACCACGTTACTTACATCCCGTGTTTCACCAGTGATCTCGGATGTACACGTGGCTCCCGTAAAGTCAGTTTGACTAGGGTCGCAAGAACCATCATCTGGATTGCGATAAATGATTTCATTCACACTGCCAACGTTGCATCCACCAGCAGTGGCGACACCGTTACTGGCCTGGGAAACAAATCCAGGAGAACCACACACAATCAGAACTCTGCCACACTTCTTGGTCCATCCCTGGCAGGCAGGCGCGGCCTCTCCTTGGACAGGTATTGGAAGAGCAGTCGGTTCCGGTGTTGGACCTGGTGTTGGGCCGCTAGTTGGACCTGGTGTTGGGTCGGGTGTAGGACTTTTAGTAGGACCTGGTGTTGGGCCTGGGGTAGGGTCGGCGGTTGGGGCTGGCGTTGGATCGGCTGTAGGACTTTTAGTCGGACCTGGTGTTGGGCCTGGGGTAGGATCAGCGGTTGGGGCTGGCGTTGGATCGGCTGTAGGACTTTTAGTCGGACCGGGTGTTGGACCTGGGGTAGGGTCGGCGGTTGGACCTGGTGTTGGGTCGGGCGTAGGACTTTTAGTCGGACTTCGTGTAGGGTCAACCACAATTGCGGAAACAACAGTAGGCACTGGCGTAGGACCGGGGGTAGGACCGGATGTGGGGCCAGGTGTTGGACGAGCGGTCGTCGGGGCTGGAGTTGGAGGAGGTGTTGGAGCTGGTGTTGGATCAGGCGTAGGATGAGTTGTTGTCGGATCTGGAGTTGGAGCTGGTGTTGGGTCGGGAGTGGGATGAGTTGTCGTTGGCTCTGGTGTTGGGCCGGGTGTGGGACTAGCTGTCGTTGGAAGTGGCGATGGAGGGGGTGTCGGAACTGGTGTGGGGTTAGGAGTTGGAGGGGGAGTTGGAGCTGGTGTTGGATCAGGCGTAGGATGAGTTGTTGTTGGATCGGGGGTTG
>JAVCKV010294635.1:0-14456 GCA_032274145.1 Herpochondria borealis
TCCATGATAACGCCCTGGAGTTGTGATATGTTTAAAGACAGCCTCACGTTGCGCGCCCCTGTGCGCGTGCGTGCGTTCGAATTGAGTAACTGTCCCAGTTTTTTCAATTGCTGGATCTGCGCTCGGCGTATAATCTCAGCGGGCTAGAGTACTAAGGACGTAGATTTTGAGCGATGGGTTCGTACAGAGACGGAAAAGCAAGTTCTCAACACAAAATTGAGGATAAGAGCGAATGGCGGTCCTTTTCAGGCCAGTTATAAATCTTGTTTTGTGTTTTCCGCCTCCCTTATTACCGTGCACTTCTCCCTTTTAAAACGTTTGGTTAGCAGCGCCACGTTAATTAAAAGCGTGCATAACTGAAACCCTCGTCTAGTGCTCAGCCATACGTTTTTAGCCTCTTCCCAGCCTTCATTTCGCTATTAATCTACGTAGCTCTATAATACCTCTTCGGTGTCGAAGGGGTGGCCAATGGAGCCTAAGGAGGATCAATAGAAGGCGTTTGAAAAGTTGAAATATATCCTTGCCTCTTCGTCTGTTTGGGGTCTACAAAGGCGCGACCTGCAACAAATGGTAAACTTTTATGCTTGGCAGTACGTAATATACGTCTTGTTACTTAAGCAGAAGGATCCAAAGAGTTTGAACGATTGGGCAACAGTGGGGTACGTTTAAAAGACGCTGACGAGGGAGCAGCGAAAATATTTAACAACCGAACGCGAATGTTTGGCTATGGTGCGGAAAATTATCACCCCTTGTCTGTACCTTGACGGAAATCACTGAAAGTTTCGTACCGACCACGCGGCGCTCAAATAGATGATGAATTTTAACTACCCGACCGGACGGCTTATGAGTTGGCCCCTGTGTCTCGTGAAGTTTTATTAATATATAATGTACTACCTGGGCAGAGTTAACTAATTCCCTTACGATCTCTAACGAGTGTCCCGGCCATAAAATCCGGGGATTGATTTAGTCTTCGATGGGATCCCCACGTTTCAAGCAGAAATACACCAAATCTACTACCTTTTATATGTTGTGAACAGAATACGGAGAAAGGAGGCCTTGCGGATTATTCTTCCGGTCACAAAAGCAAAAACAAGTTCGACATCTGGCCCTTCTGGCGCAGCTACACAGGTGGCACGGGCCGTACCAGCGGCTTCGACGAAAATGACCACGGTCCACCAAAACGGGTCCAACCAACTTACGACAAAGCGGCTCGTTGGGCTGAGTACTAGTGGTGAACGATCAGGGGAAAAATGTGGAAGGATACATCGTGCATGCCAGTTCCAGACGAGCCAGACGATAAGGAGGGGAATATTCGGGATTTCTCGGCAGATGAACGTTCCGACATCAGAACCGGTGAACGTAAGCGAGAATAGAATTCAAATCATGACTTGACGGACGAAGCAGACGAGCCGATTCTTTCTCCGCGCAACCAACATTTGATACTTGAGTAGCAGAGCCACGATGATTTATGATAGACGGTACTGGCCACGAAGGTCGGACGCACCGGTTTGCTCTTCTTCTAGGACGATAACGGCATCCTTTACCGGGTTCATCCACGCGACAAGGACTTGATCAAAATCTTCCTCCCTGCATCTCTTCGACATCGCGTGGTGTTGTTAGCGCACTATCACAAAATTCCAGGACATCCCATTGCAAAAAGCGTTTTCGGCAGACATCTTACTGGCCACAAAATTCCGGCCGACGAAACCGCGACTGTCCGGAAATGTGATAGTTGCGCCAAAAACCGTGTCCGTTTGAAAAGGCAAACCAACCCGATGCGTCTCTTACCAGCTGAGAAGCCACTAGGGATGGTAGCGATCGACATTCTCGGGCCTCTGCCCAAGTCTAAGTCCGAGTTCCGCTTCATCTTGTTCATCACGGACCGGCTCACAAAGCTCACGCAATTCATCCCTCTCAAACACATCACGTCGTACAGCGTTGCCCCAAAATGTTTGAATGAATGGATACTAAAGTTCGCACCACCATCAACGTTGGTGTCTGACAATGGTTGGCAGATTTTTCTTAGTTTTTCCAGTTGTTTGGTTCGATCCTTCGAGTGAAGAACGCATTCACTGCATCTTAAAAATTGCCAGACAAACGGAAAAGCGGAACTTTTGAATCGTTCACTAACTGCGGTGTTGCGCTGCTATGTCGACGACCACCGGGCCTATTTTTTTGAGTCTGCGCCCGCCTTCTTCTATAATTATTAAAACTTCGTTCATTGGGGAACCCGTGCTACTAAATTCTAATTGGTCTCGTGGCGTCCACCCCCTGAATTCTCAATCCAGTATTTCCTCAAAAAGCAGACAAGTACATTAAAAAAATGACTTCTTGCGCCGTCTGGACTTCCTCATTCTTAACACGACGGCCAGACGTCTTAAGTAGCTACTATGGTACAAACGAGACTTCCACAAACGCATCAGACGTGCTGTAAAGATCCTGTTTTTTTAGGCAGTGTACCTTGACACTAATGATGGTGAAAAGAAGCGCTCTAATCTGACACACGACGTCGCCGGCCCATTCAAAGTCTTGGAGGCCGGAGACACGAGCACCATCGCAATTTAGCGCGGTGAAGTTTTTGAACGCGTCAGCCGTAGTCGTGTGACTCGGGCCCTTTCGTCTGTACCGGTTGTAATTACACCGACACGTCCCATCAGGCGAGCGCCCGCGACTTTGCAATGAAAACACAGATGACACAACCTGGTATTTTCAGAATATCATCAAGCATCGTGAGATGCATGGTCAATCTCTCGAATTTCTGTTGTAGTTGGAAGGCCATCTGCCGACTTGAGTCGTTCGTCCTGACGTACCAAAAAGAGCGTTTCTCGTTACCTCGCCAAGTTTTCCTGTAATCTTGTATTGGTTACTATCTTCAAGAATCTGCCTGATCCGGAGTTCAACGAACCGCCGTTTCGCACTCTTGCCCTCCACATACCGACTGCTCGCCTCACCGCACCTGTTCCCCACCCGTTCCTGTCCGAACGTGCCCCTCTTTTTTACATTTTCCGCCGGATCTTCGGAACTTGAATTGGGGGTGGCAGGCGTAGTCTCTACTGTACGTGTTTGGTTTTTTCCATATATCAATCATACATCATCGTCTCGCGCATATATCTGCGCGACTAAGGGACAGAATCAAGCTTCAATCATCGTATCTCGCAATTATCTGCGCGAATAAAGGATTTTCTAAGAACATCAAAGTCATTCAGCATCAACCATCAAGAGAAGTCAGAAGAAACATCGAGCAGTAGGAATCTTCTCGCGCAGTGATACCACGCCAAGGAGAGACGAAGAAGACTAAGACCAGTTGAGGAAGTCGCGAAGTTGCTGCGCGGCGAAGGGGCGGACTGCTGACGCCAGAAGATGAGAAAAACCAACCGTATAGCATGTCGCGCAGCACCTGCGCAACAAGAAGACAAGCCAAAAAAGGAAAGGGAGCGTTTTTTCGCGCATAAAACCGACAAGCGGCGCACCGTTGACCACTTCGAGAGACCGGCCGTGTTTAGCGCCGGGCCTTGACGCGGCCGCGTAGAAACTGCGCAACTTAGCGGTGCCGACAGCGAACCTTGACCGATCATGAAGTAGGCAACCACCGAGTACCGCCAGAAGACAGAAGTTCGGTGTAGTAAATAACTCAACTACTGCGACTAATAAGGAGGCTATCCCGCCTCCGCGAGGAGCTTTCAGTTTGGCAGGCGCGGACAGGCCCTTGACGGAACCGGATGTAGCGACGGGTATGGCCATGGTCGCGCAGAAACTGCGCGACTGAGTTCCGCTGCCCCTAGGCCATCACACATCCCACTCGCGTGCCTCTCAGGTAAATATAAATATGGGTCGATCTAAAATAGAAAAGGGGGAGGATGTAATTCTTGCAGTACCATGCGCGACAAAGCAAGGAAGAGTGACAAACTAAATAATGCACGGATAACAGGAGATGAATGACACGGAGCGGGGGGTGACGTGGGGGTCTGAAAGGGCGACGCAAGAGAGGAAGGCTAATTAGCCAGGTGGAGACGGACCAGGTGGCGACGCGGCCAAATCACAATCGTTCCGGCCAACATTTGGGCGATGAAGTTACCCGTGTGTGAAAACTGGCCGCGCTGAGGACACTCCTCGCTATCCCCCGCTTTTATCTCCTCTCCTCCCCCTCTTCCGAACATCCGCGCCACCGACACCTCCACATCCGAAACGCAACCACCGACTAGCGTGCGCATCTTTCTCCCTCTTCTATATCTAAAAAATGCGAGCGCCGCCAACAGCAGGCGCGCCACACAACATTGGCAGCAAAGACGGACGTAAACCGATGTGAAACCGGCTGCGTTATTCGCCCAGCTCCTGCGCGACACGATATGTCAAGCAAGTCGCGCATTCATTGCGCGACTTATGGGCCCCGCACCCCATCTACTACCCCTCATCGCACCGTACCACCAACTCGCGCGACACGATATAACGACGGTGCATAGCCCGACATAACAATTCCAGGTTGAGAACGTCGCCCAGTACCTGCGCTGAACGATGCCGCAATGCTAGTTTGTCGACCAAACAAGAATCGGAGTAATTCGCGAAGTGCCTGCGCAACGGGATGAGGCACTACGGTGACACGCACGAACGAGAACGCGCAAAAACCACTAGGCGGACTCGCGCTGGAACGGGGCGAGCTAAGCAAGGAAATTTTAGATTCTAATTTAACCTACTAAGGTCGAGAGAGTCGCGCAGTCCGGCGCGACTTGAATTTTCTAATGGTCTAGAAAGTTACGAAGCTCCTGCGCCACTTGAAGAAGTTCACGGTCTAGTGCGTAGTGCAGCTCCTGCGCCACGTGATGCATTTCAAGGCCTATCAAGTCGCGCAGATCCTGCGCCACGTGATGCATTTCAAGGCCTATCAAGTCGCGCAGATCCTGCGCCACGTGATTATTTCTGAGAAAATATGAAGAAGGAAACATGAGTAGTCACCAAAAAAACGGTCTCTTAAGTCGCGCAGTTCCTGATCGACGTGATGATGATGAAGATTATGATTAGTTAGTCGCGAATATCCTGCGCTATGTGATGAAAAATGAGAACGAGACGGAGTTGGTTGCGCAGTTCCTGCGCGACAAGATGCTGATGACGGAGAAGATGCTTGAGATAATCGCGCAGTTTCTGCGCGACAGGATCATAGAAGGAGACAGTCGGGTTATTTGCGCAATTCCTACGCGAAATTATGAAGCAAGAAAAAAACTAACAAACGTCTCCACTACACGGCTCGCTGTTTAACGTGCGCAAAACTAGTGCCTAGGGAAAGGGCGAGAACGACTACAACCGTGGCTGCCGCAATTTTTTCCTTTTCCTACCAGCCTCGAGAGTACCGTACCCATGCGCATATAAACCCTGTTAGATGAATCCAGTTACCCCGGTTCCGACTCTTTCCGTTCAGACCTTCTAATCTATGTAGTTATAATCGTGACGCCTGCGGCGCCTGTCACAGTTTCCGTTATCTTCATCATGTTCATCACGGTAACTACGGCGCCCAAGAGTTGATCTGTGCGAACGGCTGCTAGAACGGTCGCGCGAGCAACTCGGTCCGCGTGGTTTCAAACCCAGAATGTGTCGAAGTTCTGCGACCTTGTCCCTCAGCTCCGTCATTTCCTCGCGCGCCCGGATTGTGCAGCCCTGTTCTTCGACGATCTTCCGATGTAGAGTGGCGAACGACTCGCGGTTGCGCACTTTGGACCGTTCTCCACAACGATTTTCCCGATGACGCTGATCCCTCCGCTCAGGGTCAAGGCGGCGCATTCGGCCATATACGGTCTGAAAAACCTTCCTTACGGTGGATTGGTGCTTACTGGCCTGTCGAAGACGGTCGGCCGAAACACGAAGAACGGGTTACTACTGCATGAACTCGCGAAGCGGTAAGCGCGATCGCAACGTCTCTTAAAACGAAGCAAAACCTCCCCGAGCTCCTGATCCTGAGCCGCGTAAGCTCTGCCAACCGTCGGACGAGGCGGGGCGGTCCAAAAGCATGAGAGAAGTGACGGGAAATGGGGGTTCTAATTCGTACGTACGACGTCCGCTCCAGTCTCCTCTTCTTTGTTGCCCCCATCTCCAGAATTATTAAACCCCCTGCTTATTTTATTATTTCCCAACTCCAGACGGTAGGAGCTGCGGGAGAACCGGGGAAGGAACAGGAGCGGGAACCGGGAAAGGCAAAGACCGTTCTGCAGACCCCGATAAGCACCTCTGAACGAGAGGAAAGTTTGAACTGACAGAGCCGGCACCGTCACATACCCAAACGGCCCGCCACAACGTGTTTGATAGAAGTCTTGGTCCTCCTATTAGCCGCCGGCCCCACATTCCTTCTGGAATCACGTCAGGACCATCGTTTCTCATTGGGGCGAGGAAGAAAAAATCGAGACAATCCACATGTCATTGTTCCACTGGTTGGGATGGCCAGTGTGGTCGACCAGAAGATTGACGAAACGAACGTCGGCCGTTAAAACTCGTAATCGCGTCACATAATGACGTGGCCATGCCGACGAAGGACTAAAGTCTTGAAACGGTGGCGACGAAGAGAATGGCGTCGGACCGACAAAAGCTCACCGAAAACCTCACTAAGGTCTTTGATATTTGTTAAGCTTTCTGTATGAATAAAGCTAAACCCTCTCGGATTCTAACGTCCTACTTTAATACCCGGGCCTAAGAAGTAAATATTGTTGCTAGGTTCCGCCCTTACGGTACGCTGCTGACCCTAACCTAGTTTCGTAGTACGTTCAAACTTTCTTCAATTAATCTTTACTGGTAATGTTGTCTCTGCTATTGTTTCATAGCATCCAAATTTTTTTCCACCTCAATTCTTTTCCTCGGCGTTCTTTCGCTCATGTCATAAGTCTGGAACTTTAGCTCTCATGTGCCTTTTTATTTCACTGTTCTGCTATTAGTTAATACAGCTTACAACCAAATTTCTCATCAAATACCTCATGTTTTCTCTGTACGCATTTAAGATGTCTTTCTGCTCTCTCGCGCTTGTTTGGCAGATTGTTTACGACCTTTTGCTTTGTACTTTTCAAAAAGCGTTGAAAAAGAGTCAATTGAATAATTTAACAATACCAAATGAAGGTGGTCATCAGCTACAATTCTCGCACTATCAGTGAGCTTCAAACTCTAATGTTTTTCGGTAATATTTAATTTTTGTGTTCCTCGAATTTTCTGACTATTCTCTCATGTCATTCTGTATCCTTTTTTTCTTTCCAATTTATAACTAATACTATGTTATCTACTAAATTGATTAAATATTTATTTTATCAATTAAAAATATTTTTAAAACGTTTTTACTCTTTCTTTCATTATTTGCCTTCTAAGAGAGTTAAAAGCGTTTTGAAAAATCGTTTGAAGTGCTATGAATTGTATCAATATTACTAACAATCTTTTATACGTATATCAATATAGTTGAATGGTAGATTTTAAGGGTATTGTTACAATGCGGTAGTACATCACTACATTACTACATAAAAAACATGGAATAAATAAAGTGGACACTGAATTTAAAATAGAATGTTGCTTTGCTTCAATGCGTTTCATTTTATTTGAACACTCTCTAATACCTTCAAGCATTCTTGCAACAATGATTTAATTGAAGCTAAAATATTGAAAAAACCATCAAATCGTATTTCATGGTTGTAGAAGACTTGAAATTTCTTCATCAGAATAGACTGAATAGGAATTTTCAGCATTTTCTCATTTTTCTACGCTAAAGTCCACAAGACATTTCCAAAGTGTCTTATACTAACTGTTTAATATGATTGAATACAATGGTTCACTGTAGTTCAATAATTGCAACGATCTGGCTAAACACAGAAAAGAATATTCCATTTACATTTTTTTATTACGATCTATTCAGTTTCTGTATGAATTAATGCTCAACAATTTGATGTATCTGAACTTTCTGTCACTGACTGTGAGCAAAACATCTACTTAGTATTTTAAAAGGTCGATAAAAGTCAAAAGTCATTGTTGTTTGAATAGAAACATTATTCCTCCGTACTCTAAATCTAATTAATGCACTGAAGGTACGTATTCCCTAAGTTTTAATAATTTAAAATATAAATATTTTTGCCTTTAAGATATACGTAAAATCACACTTGTTTTGTTCTAAATGCGTAAATCAATACAGAAAGTCCTTTTGTTTTTTTAACCTGTTGTTAAAATATTTCAATTTTCTTGCCTTTTGAAAACTGTATTAATGCTTGATTTTTAAAAAATACTTTCAATTCCTTTTAAAACTAAAATAAAATTACATCAATACAGAAAGAAAGTTTTAAATTTTTTCTGGGTTTAATAAAAATCAAAAATATTATTTATTACTTAATGTCGTTACGCGCTTTCGTGTTTGACTTAAATCGTACAAAAACTTTGTTTTCTTGTTCATAATATAAATTATTCAAGTATTGCATGTGTTTGGATGGATTACCTAACTACCTAACATCGTTGATTTTGACTGCCATCCACCTTGCTGGTAATATAATCTTTGCTATGCACGTAGAAGTTAATTTTAAAATCTTTCAATAAAGACCGTATCACCAGCGATTCAATAATGTGAACTGTATTTCCAATGACTTGCAATTAATTGCATTAATAATGGAATTACTATAAAAACAGTTCTACTTTATGGATAATTTGGAACATGTTGCGAAAACTATTGCAATTAAGAAATGACCAATAAATATTGAATTTTAATAATTATTCAAATACTACTGGAATTGTTTTTAGAATGTTTCTTTCAAAATAATTAAAAACAATGGAAGTTGTTTAAAAACGTGACGTTGCAGTGTTAGTCATTTAAAGAACACGTAATATCGAATATCTTCTTTGAATTTAATGTATTCAACGACTTGGAAAAAATTCCCTTAGTCGCATCGGCAACGATAATTTACATCCACCGTGCTTTTACCGGGATATTTTATGCGTACGCAGTGGTTCCTTTTCGAGTCAATCAACGCAGATTGTGTCTATACGTTTTCAATACTCCATTTCTCTCCAGTTTTCGTTTAGAAATGAAAACATTTTTTATCTGCACAATCGATACGTTTTGAAATATAACATTGATTTTAGAATAGTATATTAATTATTGGAATATTAAAACATTTTAATTTCGTTATGATTATTAAAAGTATTTAAGTTTTTTGGAATAAATATAAAAAATATTACGGTACTGGGACAGATGAAACTAATGAATTTATCTTTCTGAACATTTCTCTCAGAACATGCTCTTATATTTCCAGCACTGTGATGAGATAAATGTACCATTGGATTTACATCGATAACTTATTACTTTGTGATGTAATCATCATTGCTTCTTTCATTTGGATGTTCCTGGAACTTACGTGTTACTAAAGATGGCCTTCTTCCCAGGCCTATAATTCAGGAGCGATTGTTGCATTGGAGGAGTCATTCTATTTTCTAGAACGTTGATATTCATGAGGGAGTATTTTACGATAATCCAAAAAGTAGATGGTAGGTTGTATTGATTACACATATATATTGTGCATTTTTTAAAACAGAAAGCATTTGTTTGTTACAGCAGTGGCCGAGATGACGGACCAGCTCATTGACGCATTCAAAAGTCTTATTATGATTAAACCAGAAAGTATCCGCATTGGTACGTTACACGAGAGCTGATTCTTCAGTTTTCAATATGATACACACATGCCTTAACCATTTGTATGACTTGCCAAAAGAGGCAGTAATGAAGGTTATGTGCTTAAGTTTTAATTAGAAATTTTGAATCTTACAGAAAAAGCGGTATGGATTCTATCAGTGATCAAATTATTCGACTTTCCAGCAAAGTAGCGAAATTGCCGAACCAACACTGACTACCAGCTAACCTCGTCTTTCACTCGTCGTCATTTTCTCCCGGAACCTGGTTCAGTTTCTCCGCGGTCATTGATTCTCAGTTTCCAGTCTCAGCTAACTTAAGAAATATCCCAACCCGAAACAACCTGTCCTGCCCGTTTTCCCAAGAAGTATATCCTTGGCAACCCATGGAAGATACCGACGAGATTGTAGCGGTTGGACCGAGACGAAATGGGAAACGATTTCCCGACCGAAGGGATTCGAAAAATCGCCCTGTTTCCTCTGGTAATAGACCAACACCCCAGATTCCACCCCCCACGGTTTACAGACACTCGCCAAGGCCGATGATAAAGCCACTTAAAAATGAGCTTGTGCTTTCATTAAGCGACTCAGATTCTATCAACTCTATGGCACCGTTACTGGATGGGTTTTACAAGGTGATTTCAGCTGGCAACAACGAAGTCGGGAAGACGGCTCTATTTCGACAATTTCTCTACCATGAATACAGAATGAAACCGGAAGAATTCCCCTCGAACTTGGCGGACAAGATCTTGTATCTGGACGACAGAACTGTGAAGCTCCAACTCTTCGATTTACCTGGTCGCGCTCAATTCGAACGGATGAGCAGTGAATACCTAAGACATACCTCAGCTGCAGTTGTCATGTATGATACCACGAATTATCAATCCTTTTCGTCCGTTGACGCGTACCTTCGCAACATTATTATGTTCTGCGGTTTAAAAGCAGTCATGGTTTTGGTCGGAGCTAAAGTTGATAAGGCGAAGGAACGTAAGGTATCTAGGGAGGCTGGTGAGCAGAAGGCACGCGCTTTTGGCGTGCCATTCTTCGAGGTCAGCGCAAAAAAAGCGGTTAAGGTTCAACAACTCTTTAGAGTCATTGCGGAGAAGATTTCTGGCCAGCCCGCTTCGTCGTACATGAGTCGGCCTCCGCCAGTAAAAGAATATGGTGAAGATGTTTTTCCAAATGACACGAAGGATTGCGCTGCTAGGAGCATCAAGGAGAATCGGAAACCTAGCAAACTTTCAAGATAACCTTTCTGTTACCATTTTAATGTCTCTTAACACCGTGGTGAGATGAACTGTTGGGAAAACTGCAAAAGGAGTCAACGTGTTCAACAAGTGAAGATCCAACATAAGAGCATATTTTGAAATCGGATGGGAGCGGTCGGAGGGACTTTTGTTCCAGTGCAGGCCAAAGACGGTTGAATGATAACAAGCTCGTCCTTTTTGATGTACCAGCCGGTATGTCGCTTCAAAGGCGATGCCATCTCCTGTGACAAGCATGGAACTAGGCTCTTTATTATGTGCCCCCCTTTCATACCATACTGATGCTCGGTCATTTATATATTTGGACAGCTATATATTATACACACTGTTGCGCTAGTCAACGATCTTCGCAGGGACATCTTTTTCGGCCACAGCCGGCGTCGGCGTCGGGGCAACTGTAGCCGCCATCATTTTCCGCGCCTGCTCGACGACACGGCGGGATTTGGGATACACGGGTCCGAAGCCGTATGTGATTAGCAAATGGTGCGATGTCCAAGTTGACTTGGCTGGTATCGACTGGGTCAGGATCGATGGAGGTGAATGTTGTTGGCGTGCGCTCGAGACAGACTCGGTCGCTTTGGTTCGCAATTTACATGCAAGTGGAGGTGCGATTGAGAGTGCGTGGTCGGGTGGGATTAGGAGTTCAACTGAAGAAGAAAGGATGGGGACGGGATGGCGGCGGCGAAGTTCGTTAATGACACGAAAGGGGCGATGGAATTGGAGTTCAAATATTGTGTCTACGGTTTGTGGTGGTGTCGATGGTGTTGTTGTTGGCTCTGTTTCTTTTCTAGTTCTCGTCCTTGTTCCTCTCTAAAACAAAGATTCTTCAGAAACTCTCGCGCAGACAACGATATAATAAGAATATTTACCTTTTTCGAAGCTCTTTCTGATATGCTCGGCTTTGATAGAGCCTGAATGCGTCAAGATGATTTCCCGACGTGGCTACTTTGTTTGGCTTTGCCGCCGTTAATTTTGTAACCTGAAATTTTCTTTTTTTTGTGCTTCGAGGAAAACTTTCTGGGCGTCCCAAACGATGACAGATTTTCAAAAATGTTTTCTTCGCGGCCATTCTGTGATAAGTCCGCAACTTTTATAACCACTTGTTCCGCGATATACATTGATAGTGATGACCCATCCCATTGAGACACGAAGACGTGTGTCGTTGTATATCTTTCTCGGGCTGAGCTCTCCAAATCGAACGTACTGGAGGAGCTGTTTAGCAACTTTAAAATGCTAACGACAGTGCTCTTCCCGAAATACTGGAAATACCTCTTGAAAAAACAGGTGTAGAGATACGAAGAGCACGAGATTGAAGGTTAGTCTGAACGCGAATGAGACTAGGAATGGGACTGAGACTGTGGAATGTACTGCGCCTGGAACTGAGGTTGTGAAGAAAAGGGATGAGAATGAGGTGGAGATCGTGAGCGAGGTTGCGATCTAGAGCGCGGGCGTGAACGGGAGTGAGGCCGTGCGCATAGTTTTTCCGCATGGAAAGACGGAGAGCACGAAAGATAACGAGAGCGCGAACGCGAACGCGAACGCGAATGCGAACGAGAATGCGAATGCGAACAGAAAAAAGGTAGGGCCCGAGACCGGGACAGGTACCTGGAATGTGAGCGATACCGTGAGAGTGAACGAAATAGTGAGGGAGAGTGGTATTGAATGTTGCTCCGAATGGGAGGGGGCTAATGCGTTTGGGTTCGAGCGCAAGCAGGTGGGTAGCAGGTGAATAGAGCGCGTCAGGGATGTGTAGTGCGGGTGCGGTGGGTGCGGAGCAGCCGAGAGGAAGGTTGATCGATATGTAGGCGGAGAAGGAGGCGCAGGGATGGGGCGCAGGGATCAAGGGGGAGGGCGGGTGGGCGATCTCGGGCTTAGGGGAGGATGTAGAGTAGTCGGAGGTTCGTTTGCTCTATGTGGATGGTGACAAATTGTAAGAGCAGTCGGCTATTCGGGCGTGTTGTTGAATTCTTTTGTGGGCGAAATTGTTGCGGTGGTTTCTGTGGCGGTCATGGTGGTGGTTGTGGTTTCAGTAGGATTCGGGTTCTGGCTTGGGTTAGGGTTGTGTTTCGGGTTGTGTTTCAGGTTAGGGTCGGTTGTAGTGGCGGTGGCGGTGGTGGTTTTCATGGATTTAATTACCCAAACTTGATAGATTGTGACGGGTGAAGAAAGAGAGTAAAGACTAGGGCGGTGTGGCGGCGGGACGGGGGGTCGGCGGGACAGTAAGAAGGGTTGCATGAGGTGGATATTGGTTTATTTGGGGCACATATGGACGGGTCGGAGCGGGAAGGAGATTCAGGGAGGGGCAAGGGGAGCGGGAAGCTACACAGAGGCGTGGGAAGCGAGTCGAAGAAGAGGTGGCATATGGCTCGATGCGAAGGAAGAGGAAAGAGAAGTCAGCCACGGCTACCGAGGGTCTACTGTAAGCGGGCGTTTTGTCGGGAGAGCTTCAAAAGCGGGAGAAAATGGTACTTCTTGTCTTGGACGTGGCGTTTCAGAATACGGGCCGACCCAGATGTTTCTTTCTTGTCTTTTTTCTTATATTTTCTCACATTTTCTCCTCGGCTCGCGAAAAACGCACATCCGCGTGCACCCGCTCGCGTGCACGTCGCCTTCCAACCCGAGGGGCGCCACACCCTCCACCTCCCTTGCTCCTAAAACCTCCTCTCCTCTTCGCCCCTTTCGCACCACATCCTTCTCTTCCACACCTCCGCGCGCGCCATGGTCCGCCCACCATCCGCACGAGCCCATTCCATGCCACGCTGCGTCCGCCCATCCCGCCCGTCTCCTCGAACAGCGCGTGAAACGACCCAAGGCACCACCATAGACGGCATGAATTCACCGCAGGCTGGCGGGGAGGTCCACTTCTCGGCTCCAACCTGTGTCCCTATCACGGTCCAGATGCCAGTCCCGGTCCCGGTCTCGGTATCAACCCCTCCAGTATCGGAGCCGCTGCATTCGAATTCCACCTGCCTTTGTGCTTGCATGCCTGAGAATCTTCATGGTTCTCATAATGATCCTGCTCCTGTTCCTATTCGTGCTCCGCCACCCACGGCCACGGCCACGGCGGCGTCCTTTTCATATGACGTTCCGTCCCACGACCCAGTATCTCCTCACACCTCGGACCTTGACCCGACCACAGCGCACCCACTCAAGCTTCTGAAACTTTATTCGCACACAAGCTCACTTCCGGCTCCAAACTCGCCTCCGAACCAGCACCTGGACCGCGAGTTCCATCTCCCGAACTCGACACCACAGCCCACAGCCGCCATCGCCACTCCTGCCGCCTCGATAGCCGCCGCTACGGCCTATGCGGCTTCTTCTGCCGCCTCTGTCTCTAACAACTACCTTTTCATCTCTAAAAAGTACACCTACATGCCGTCCATCACTATCTATACGGCTGCTGACGTTACGGATGCCGCTAACGATTCAAGCGTAGCCACTGCTAGCGCTGCCGTTGCAGCAGCCGTCGCCGATTCTTCGCGGTATCCAACGATTGGCCTTCAATTCTCAATCTATTCGCCTCCATCTACACGAATTCAGCCGTTGTACTCGGCTGTGTTTCCGCAC
>JAVCKV010294746.1:0-43867 GCA_032274145.1 Herpochondria borealis
ACTATTCAGCAATTAACGTCACGAGTGATTTGCAGAATTCTGCAACTATTTACAATTGTAATACGTATTGCAGAATTTTGGAAAAATCATTGCAGAAATACCCAGGCGTAATCTCTCTAGTATCTATACTAATGCATTGATAGTGCATCTTGAATGTCAATACCTACTAACTTAATTATAAAATGTTTTGCTGCATTTTAAAGAAAATAACAAATATAATTATACACCTGTATCTTGATTGTCAAGCCAAACAAATATTGGCAATTCGATTGAGATGATTAATCATCAGACGAGTTACGCATGTCAATCGAATTATAATTCATAAATTGAATTAATTTAAAATATGAAATCACATGTTGTATTCAAATTTTGTGAACGTAAATTTGAAATGCTGTATTGACATTGCTAAACGCGTGTAGTTTTGTCGCGTAGACAAACCACCGTGCTTGAATTGTGTGCAGACAGTGTCGCAGGACGTTAGAAGGATACATGGAATTGTAGTTTTTCCATGGCGAACGTCACACAGAGATAATGAAACACGTTTTCCATATTTAGGAGTGTGAGAAGAGCATGCCCACTGCCTTTTGAGGCATCGACACACTCCTGCCCAAGTCATCCAAGTTTCACAATTCCATATCGATTTTCTCCACACAAAGATTTAATAAGCAATGCCGATGAGCGACAGCCAGAAACGTCCACCATGCTACATTGACATCGATGGAGAACTCTGCCCAAACCTGCACATGGTAGAAGAAGAACTCTACGTAGAATGCATGAGGACCGCTGGGTATACCCGTCATAAGTCTGCACAGAAACACAGTGCTTTAACACGCATGGGCTGGATGATGGCCCTCGGCTGGATCTGCGGCACCATATCGGGCACATGTGGTATCGGCCATGTAATTGTTCTCCTCTCATTGTGGTTCATTCTCACGATCAGCACGGCTTTATTTCGCGTGTTAGTTCTCGAGGCAACTCTGTCCGGAATTGGAGCATCGCGTCCGTCCGCGACTGTGTGGCTTTCACGACGTCCCGCTTCGATGCAGAAGAAGATGTTTGCATGCCGCGTGAACAGCGTGACCCCGCTATGTGGAAAACCACGATTCGTTTGAATGAGTGCACTTCGGGTAGTTTTTGAAATTAAGTATTGAAATGTCCTTGGAAAAGGATGGAGTTGTTGTAGTATGAAGAGTACTACTGCCTCTAGAGACGATGACCATAACCGGTGCTTTCTTTGCCAAAAAGTGCTAGATGAAAATGAAAGTAAAATAATCATGGAAAAGGTTCACCGCTACCTCAAGAGTTTTTTGGTAGGTTCAATATTCCTCACTGATCGACGTGGTATTCCGCACTTAGCGCATGCTTCCAAGTTCACATGATTTTAAATTCTCATCTTTCTGCGGTGCCTAAATTTGGGATAAATTCCCATAAAAATGAGACGAGCATCTTAACCTACAACAATGCGAACAATTTTGCTCGGCATAAAATGGTATTTTTGCAGCTCCATTCTTCTAAAATGAATCCTACAATACATTCCGAGAAATTTTAAGTCAGCCAATACGTCAATAAGTGATGTAGAACCATGCCCGCCAGGAAAGCCGGTATCCTTTTGATCGAAATCTTTGCGAAAGGGAGCAAGAAGGTTGAAGGAGAGCAGTTACAGACACGCAGGTAACAGGCGCACCAAAAATATGTATATATTGTGCGTGCGATAGGAGCGAAAGTTAAAAAAGGCACCAATAAAATTAAGCTAATTTGGACGCTACGTGTCAGCTTAGTTCAGAAGATACTGCTCCTTGCGTACTGAGGATTTAGATAACCATGAATTTGCATTCCTCGGGTAGTCCAAACATCCAAATATCATCGTGAACAATTGTACTCGGGCCCAGTACTACTTCGGTTCCATAGCCGAGAGATTTATCGACGTGCTCAGCATCAGAAAGAGGACAATTCAATGTTGTAGACGAGCTGTGCTAAGAGCGTCTCTGTAATATAACACAAGATGACAGCAGTGCAAAAAAACGTTTGGGCGTCGCTTGGAATCGAACATACGACGTGGACGTTTCCGCGACTCAACGATCGCGCCGAATGAGCCGCGCCGAATGAGCGACTGGGGCCTTCTCGGGGCCGTTGTAGAGAAATCTTGCCGATATTTTGATTCCTGCTCGTGTGGACATTTGTACTGTAGACAGTTTCACAGTGTGCGAGTAGAGCACACAGTTTATCTACTTAGTAGAATATAAGGCGACGCAGGCCTCCAGCTTGGATGGTCCTCGCCATCGCTTCTCTATCAACCTACTGTACTCCACAGTCTCCAACGCGACAGTCTATTTTCTATTCCATCGTGTAAGACAAGAACATTTGATGAACATGTGTGAAATTCTGATTGGCACTTCTATCGCCATCCTATCCAATCGCGAGCTATTTCGCTGGGCACCCAGCGCGGCTGGCCAGTTCGAACTCGCCTACCATCAGCTTTATATCCAACGTCCTTCTCTCGAAGGATCGCGTGCGCTTTAGTCCTTCCCAGGCCATCAACCATGAACCAGTCCCCATTTCCGGACGACTTGTGAGATTTATGCGCAACGGGCGAGTACGGGTAAATCGCCAACACTACCGAACAGGGTCTCTGCGCCGCCGCCGCTGTGTGTGGTTACATCTGTGCCATCATTGAACCAGAGGGAGAAAATCAGGGTGGATCCCATCCCGGCCGGAGAACGAACTTGCGGCGTGATCAACACGCATATTCAACATGGGTCGTGGTGTTCAATATACTCCGCTCCAAGTGAAGGGAAGTCCATTGAAAACAACGAACCATGTTGGATGTACGTGTTGGTACGTAGAGTTGTGCAGAGATGTGTTACGTGTCGCCCATACTCCATACAGATCAAGAGCGCTCTTCATGTCCGATACTCTACCATATTGACACCGCGCTTATATCGGCACATCCACTTACCTTCCAAGATACTGGTATTTGACTGCGCCAAGCAACGCAAATGTGGTTGTGAATATGCACCGTCAGATATTGACGCGTTTGTAGCCTATTGTATTCCTTCCTAATAGCCCCGTACCTGTCATTTTGTGTCAAGCCAAATCAGGCTACAGGACGTACTCCATAGGTTCCTACCAGGGTGGCTGAAGGGATTACCCATTTCTGCTGTACCTTTTAGTAGAATCCCTTACGACCACCGAGTGGGAATAAGAAGCTCTCTTTTTCGGAGCTTCAGAATAAACCAGATCATCTATCTACCACAGAGGATCCGCCTGCAACGTTGACTCCACTGCCTCTACAGCCCCAGTTTTCTATAGATGGTGGTGGATTTTTAGGTGAGATTTTGAGTCTAGACGAAGCTGGGGACTCGTTGGAGAGTCGGTATGTTCTTTCGGAGGTGAAGCGTGTCATGTTTTAGCTTCGGCAGTTTTCGGAAGCAAAAGTGTCGTAAAAATATGTACATTTTACCTCTAGACAACAAGCAAAGAGATGGGATAGGAAGCGAGTCTGGGTCAATTTGATTTGAAATAGGAGTGAAATCAAAATCTATCCTATCCGATACGTAATCGAATCGAATAGATTATCCCGTTCGGTGCCACTTTCATTTTCCCTTTGCTAACGATTCTTTCATACGTGATAGAATAGAAAATAGACTGCCGCATTGGAGATGCTCTAATAATAAAATTACGAAAAAATAGAATTGCGCAGTCAGATTATGCAATTATTAATTGATAATTTGTATATCAGTAAATGAAATAGTAAGAGCACTCTAGGGAGCACTCTAGGGTGTGCCGGATTTCTACAATTCAAGTATTTAGAATTTATACACGCAAATCTACCCCTATCGCCTGAGGTGAAAGCCAAATACTTGGCATCCGTCCTAAACTGCATGCCAAATCCGGTGCGATTTGGAATTGCATTTTTTATCCGTACCAAATAAAAGAACACATCATAGATAGACACTTGGCAAGTCACTGGCTTTCGCCTCTTCCATTTCGCTGAAGTATCCATATACTTCCGGATCTTCCGAGGAAGACGATCTCATGGTTTTCGTACGTAGGCCGGTATAGACACAGTGCAAAGGTAGAGTATGTCGGGGTACACTTGTATGTGTTGGAGGCGAGGAAATGAACACACTCATAAATTGGGATTCAATTTCACTTGTACAGTTAGGTTTGTGGCGGCCAATGCCAAATATGGATTTAGAATTCAAAAATGTGGCACGCAGATCTGGTCGACCATTAGGAGTGCTGCTAAAGACAATAACGTTGTAATTTATTCGTTCATAATTGCCCTGTACGAGCATTATTTTTATTCTAAACCCCAGAGTGTTATGCGATTTAAATCCTAGTGTAGAAATTGTGATAAGTTGAGTAAACTTTCTTAAGTTGAAAAATGGAAACTGGATGTTTGAGTTTTACGTTATATGTTCCTTTCAATGAAAATATCTGTAATTGAGATTTCTCCACGGAAACAGCATGCAAAGTTCCCACCAATAACGACAATTTCTTCGTTTTTCATTGTTCCTTAGCCTTCGCTGTCATCATAAGTTCACATCGACAAATCAATAGCAATACCATCACACTTGTTTTATAATTATGGTAACCACGTATTGTATGATATCATGCATATATATTCAACCAAGAGTAAAATGGTTCCCTGTTGGCGCAATATCAGCAGTTTTGTTAGCAAATGAACTTTTGTGTTTATGGAAGACGAATCGGATGGACGTTGTTTTGGTTTACTGTGGCACGCTCGAAAACATTATAAAGGACAAACCGGCAGCCGTTCACCGTAAACTTCGTTTCTGCTCCGAACGGCGGGTACCTTGTCTCATGGGTTCTCTCGCAGCCTGCATGATCTCTGCAACGAAGTATTTTTGCTGACGCGCGTTATACGTCAGCATGATTGCCCGATCGTATTATGACTGGCCAGGGAAATCTGATGACTCCCCGGTCTGTCATCCGTGACAATTCCGGTGTCGGCATTTCGCCATCATCCGAAGGCACGTACGGTTTCTTCAGCAAGCACTTGCACCATCACCCTCCTGTGAAAAAAGTACAACAAGGTTTCACTGGTTCATGCACCGGAACCCGAACGAAAAGAGCTGCGGGTAACCGTTGTACTTACGGGTGCGAGTTACACCTCCGGTAGGTCTTGTGTCTCGAGAGATACAGTGCCGACTCGGGGAGCGTAGAACCCCAAATGCATGACATCGGATTTCATTATTCCGCACGGTCATTTGAACGGACAGTGTTGTACGTCAACGATCTGACAATCTTTGTCAGCGACTGCAGTCCATGTTAATGGCTTGGACGGAACTGAAGTTCAATGGACGCTGGAGATTTCGTGATCACGAGATTGTGCATAATTGAAAATAATTTGAGACATCAAGTGGATTTCATGCGACAAAACCTTTTTGAATTTGTGATTTTCAAATAGGTCCAATGCAAGCATGCAAACCATATGTTCATATTCATCAATTCTTGTTTTAAATAATATTGCAATTCTCATGTTCTGGTTGCAACACGAGCGCAAAATTATGCGACGTGTTCTGTCTTTGGTTGCAGCCATATTGTACAATATGCAGTTGTCGTTCTCACGCAAAAATTGGTTAATCAAACAAACTTAATAAGTGTACCATAATTTTGATGTATTGCGTGTATGTGCTTTAAAAAGAAAAAGGTCAGTGAATCCAACGTGGAATTAGGAACCTCACCATCACACCATGAAGGAGGATGAATCGGTATCTCCAGGCAGAAGGCCAGGGTATTCAGACTGCGCATAAGAAAGAACGTAGCTTGGAACAGGCATGCAGAGCCAGAAAATACTGAGCCTTCCCGTTTGACGAAAAAATCCAACTGTGAAGTACATCACCCATCTCCCATTCTACAATGCACATCTTTTTTCAGGAAACGTCTCTTTTCAGTATTCTTTAGAGAGCCAGTGCGAGAATCGATTCAATAGACTACACACGAAACCTTTTTTTATTAACCCTTCTTCTCTGTACAAGTAACGGCATCCTTTTCCTCCTAGCTTTTCAAAGCATCTTGGATGGAGCGGTTTCTCCGCGTACAAAAAGATGATATCCAACACTCAACCATTTTGTTCTGTTTTATTTTCATCTCCGCAAACCTAAGTTAAGGTACGTCTCCAAATTTTGAACCAGGAACGTTCAGATCTGGAAAACAGTACAACAGATGCCCGCTCGACACACAACCAGCCCTTCTGCCACTTTTGTGCGTCCAAACTCTTCGTCAACAAAGACTAAGCAAGTTGCGGCCCCTGCCTCTCTGGGGAGTTCATCACGGCGAAGAACATATGCAAAACTATCCCATCGTCGCATTCAACACCAAGCCATACTCTCGTTCCTGTACTCCGTGCCCTTAAAGTTGTCCGCCTTCCGAAGTGGAGTGAATAGCTCTGCGTAACGCGAGTTCTGCCCCAACAGCTTTTACATCAATAAATATGACCCCGGTAATGCCGCAGATTGCCAGGATTGCGCCCCAGACTTCTATGGACGGGGCCGTGATGGCTTTTTTAAATGTCCACCCGGAACGAGCAGAGCTTGCATCGACGTCGTGCATTGTCTACGGGCTTGGCACGCAAACGTCGGACGGACTTGAGGCTATAGACCATGGTACCTGTCTGTTCTGTTAGAAAGGGTTCATCTCTTCGCGATTCAAGCCTACCAAGTGCTGGAAATACTCGAAAGGATCAGTCCAAGACCGATGGAAAACCGCATGTGTGAAAAAGTGTGAAACGAATGGTGTTCGTGGATGCCCGATGCAGTGTCCACCAGGAAAGGCTCGAAACTCAGGGTACGGGCGCTGCAAAAAGTAACTAAAGATACGGTTGGCATAACGGGTTCGATCAACGGATGCAGTCGCTGCCCGACGAACATGGTGCCGGATTTGCGACTCGCCCAGTGCGTATGCGACAAGCACTCGGTGCCGTTGCAGCCGTTTCGTACAATTTTGCCGTCCTGCGAACGTTGTCCAATGCTTAAAGTCAAACAAAGGGGCAAGTGCTTCTGTCCGGCACCGTATAGGCGATTTTAGTAGAACAATTCTAGCTACGTGTAAAAAAAAGTCCGAAAACCTGGGGTTCTGGCTGTTTTGCATGAAGACAACTAGAGTCTATGTTATTATCCTCTATTGCAGTGTGAAGGATAGGTTTTGATAGCTGAAAAGCAATTAGAAAATGACTGAGGAGTGGGTGAACCAGGGTTGTAAAGCCTGTGGGACAGCTTGGTCGGGGCGGTAGAAAACGGGCGGTAGAAAAGCGGCCGAGGGCAAGGGACGCCCACGACGGGCGCGAGAAAGGGACGCTGAGATAGGGCGCGAACGACGTTCGCTTAAGGGGAATGGGTGGAGCACGACGGGCTCTAGAAGGACGGAGGCGCACGACGGGCGCAGGAAAAGGGATAGTGGAGAAGGACGATCTCTGAAGGGAACAACTGGAATCACCAGAACACACTTACTAGATGCTCTGGGATGAGGAACAGGGAGGTTCAACGGACGCACGGCGCTTCACCTCGCGGAAAGAAAAGAGGAAGATAAGTTGTCTTTTTATGTGCGCTCGCGTGGTTAGACGCAGCGCAGCTTATATAGGAAATTACATAAACTACACTCGTCTCAGGACTACCTTGGCGTAAACTATACGGCAGGGCCGTATTTTTGAATGAATGACTAGGGCCAAAATTAAGTGACTATGACTGAATGACTAGCGAAGTACTGTAGTGACTGGTCACAAAAATTTAGTCACTGACTTGTCCGTCAAAAAATTTACTAAAATTACCGCCCAAGAAATACCAAAAATAATAAAAAACAGGAAAGTTTTAAAATTTAAAATTAATTGTGACGTACAGTGATGTACAGTAACTCCACCGCCGTCGTCATCCGAACCTATCAAGCGGAGTTGATTGAGTTGTCGTGCAATGATCCGTTAACGTGAATTTAAACCATCACGTTCTTGTGCTTCAAACGTCTAAGATCAGTACTACCAAAAAATGCGCAGCGATCTCAACAAAACCGGCCGACGTCAATCACAGTACGCGCTACAGTATTGGAAATCATGTAACGCAACCGTTTCAATCGTGGGCCCCCTCCCATTCAATACGATTGCTCGCGCCATACTGTTTTCGCAGGCATCCTCGGCGAGTGCAGAACGCCTTTTCAGTGACTTGGGGCGCTTACAAGGTCGCCAACGGTAGTCATTGTTAAGAAGTACACTTGAAATGACTGAACTGATCCGGTTGTACACGCATTTAGTGCTTGAGGACTATCAGCTGCCTCAAACAGGCGTACTGCACCCTAAAAATGCTTGCTTTAATCGTATGGTAGCGTTTATTGCCAACGAAGTAGTCAAAGACAAACATTTACTTGTTTCATAAGTGACTATAAGTGAATGACCACAGTAAAAACATGGTCACTAAATGACTAGAGAAATAACTAGTCTTTCATTCACAAATACGCCTCTGCTATAAGGTGCATATATTTTGTTCTAATTTGCCACATATATTGCATCCATATACTATTAATTGAGATATGAATTAAATTCATTCTTCTACAGTGATCTTTTTACATTGAATTCAAATGTCCGCCCTTCACGCGACGTGTCGGCATCGGATGCAGCATATACACATAAAAGAAGATTGATCGTTCGATCAGAGAGACTGTCATAATTTGGGAGTTGTGTGAGATTAATACAATATTCGACAGGGAGAAGAGGACTTTTCGATTCTATGCGCGGGGTAAGACTCGTCAGAGAGGACCCTGAGGCCCTTTTCTATAGTTTCATAAGAAATTCATTAATTAAAAGGCAACGGTCAGAGAGGAGGGTACGGTCAGCCAAGGGTTCCTCAGTCGACAAGAATGAGAAAATAGAGAACCGGGTATGAAGAAGTGGAAATCGAACACCGGAGGCGCTCCCGTGGCCTTCATTTTACTCCGAGGCAAAATTTAGTAAAAAATAAAAAGTACTGAGGCTGCAAAAATTGCGGGCACGTACAAAATATGTCTTCTAATCAAAACGGCAGTAAATTACCGGAAACATGTAGGTAGATGCTTAAGAAGCAAAAAATACCCCTTGGACAAACCTCGAGTAGACTGCGATTAACAAAGTCAGCCGTGGAGACCAAAAGCAGAAGATTTAGATCATTAGATAATTATGCTCGCGGCCCGGAAGCTTACGATAAAGTTTCAAATGAATATGTTTGAAGTGGTAAGGGAACCGGGCTGAGTGCACCGTCCCCCTCTCCTTTTTTGCGTAGTGATGTACAGCCGTACATCACCAACGCTTACCACTGTGCAGCTGAACGTTGGTACACCACCACCGTATATGGTGTGACGTCACACCACCGTAGGCTCGTACAGTGCTGCACCACCACATGTGGTGTGGTGGCACACCACTCTACGCTCGTACAGTGCTGTACTTCCATTCATGACGCGGTGCCAATACACTATAAAGCCGTACAGTGGAACAACAACGTAGTGGTTTGATATGCAGCACAGCAGTGCGAAGCGGGAGCCAGTTTAATGCTGTACACTGCAGGGCTACTGTAACGCAGTACGCCAATACAGTAGCCCAGTAACTGTTGATACAAAAATGTCCACAGACCGCCGTCGCGTACACTTGTACGAACGGGTAGCTAGTACCTAAGCAACCGGGCAGTCAGCGGACCTGCCTGACTGCAATAGGAAGCGATATTTCCCTTCTTTTCCCGGCAGTAAACTTAATGTATTTAAATCCTTCCTGCCTCTGTCCTTCTTCTTTACCTCTCCTGAGCAACCCATCTCATCCGTTTTCCAACGGGTTGAGCAGAAAAACCACCTACTTGTCTGGATCACGTTCCCTCTGGGCGTGCTACCAGGCATAGCTGTGTGAGCATACACCCGAGACTAGTCCCCTCCTCCTCGCCAAATGGCGAGTGGTCTCCCAATCTACCTCTCTATCTCGTACCACTCTTGTTCGTTCGTCGATAAAGAGCATTTTCATGGTACCTTAATAAAACATCAGGAAGATGTGGAAAAATCTCGTTTTGCGCTGGTGAAAGTTAAGGCCAGAGAAGACAACTGGATGGAGCATTTCAGTACAGAAGTCCAGCACCTTTGTGGGTGTTTAGTTGCGTGGTGTAGACGAGCCAGGTATCAGAGGGATAAAAGCATTAAGAATAAACTTGAATCAAGTCGCCCTCGGAATCAGTTTCACCGTGGTTGAAAACTATTTGAAACTTGTGGATTTTCAGAAAAGTATCATTTTTAGGTCCTTAGTAACGATATAGGGTCGTTTCCATTATTCTTGTTTTTCGTCGCGTATTATTAAATTTACTTTCAACTGGAGCCCGAAACGCGAATCTTGGGAAACTGAGGAACCGAGCTTCGAAATACATTAGCTCTCTTGCCCTCTGAAATAAGAACGAATAATGTACTTTCTTTTTGAAGAAATTCTGCCTACAATCCGGCGCCAATCTTTTCTTCATAGCCCAATCGAGCCACTACTACTTCCCTCTTATCTTATTCTTTTCAACCAGTTTAATATGCAGCGTCGTCTTCTTTGGTGCAGGCTCCTACCTGCGCTTCTCTTTTACACACAACCGTTACTCACATCACGAGGATCCAGCTCCGCTTGTGAAGTCATAAACTTCGGCCGTTCGACGCCCAACAACTGCAGGGGCCGTCGATCTTTTGTAGGAAAAATTTCAATTCTTGTCTATATGGGTGTTTTCTAGAGTCCCCGTTGTCTTCGCGTATCTCCTTCTCCTCCTTTGCCCTTTCTGCGGGTGTTCTGTAACTACATACGACTTTAAATATCATTATTGTGCTGATTATGTTCACATTAAGACTTGAAATCGTATCTGAACGCCGTTATTACCGTCCCTCCAGTCTCTTTTCTACAAAACATTGTGTGCTACGCTATATTTTTCGTCCCGCAGCACATTATTTAAATCTTCGAGGGAACTTACATCGAGAAGAAAGCGACTGCGCATTCCCGGGAAGAAGAAAAAATTGATGCGGAGAGTGTGGCACTGCACTGCACTCGATAGTATTGGTACATGCGTGACACCGCTAACTGAGGGATCGTAGAACAGTCCTGAGACCATTATGAATCCGGATACCTCGAAAAATTAAGTATTAATCGGCATGATAATTTCAATGGGTAACAATCAGATGGTTTTACCCAACTTCGCTGACTAAATAAAGGGTAAAAAGAAGGATTAAGACGGTTAATGCTTTCTTCGGGGTATATTCTTAATAATTAACTTCATTTCCGTTCCCTCCAACCCCGGCGCCACTCAGGTTTCTTAACTGGCGGCTAGGACAGCGCCCGAGATTTTATTCATGTCCTAAACGGCTCAAGGTCAGAAAAGTATATAAACTAACTACACAAAGTAAATCTGACCAGTACAGTTCCCTTCCATGGCGCCAGGCGCCTTAATACAGAGACCATAAACAGTAACATTTGCACTATCTGTAGACAGAATACAAAACGGCACGATCCAACATGCTGTAAAATTATCATCATCAACTACCGTCCATGGCAAACGGAAGATGAAAATCGGCGGAGAAGTGGCCCACCCACGGTGCACTGAATTCTGCTGGCACATATGGCACAAATTGGCTGAGGGGCGGAGTTGGAGGAGTAATGCTTGGGTACCGAGGGTGGCACACACTTGTAGTTACGCCACCGTCTGGGTCGCGGGCCCCTTACGGCCAAAATAAACGGCCGCCAACTCAATTCGACGCCTTACCGGCGTCACCAGTCCACGCAAACCAGTCATGAGGTGCGAAATGCAAGTTGCGCTATCTGATGTAAGCTGTCCCTGCCCACATTGGACAGGCGAAGCGAGGCGCCTGATAGTGACTCAGAAGCTTGTATGAATATTTTTTACCGGCGGTCCTGGTTGCCTTGTCAGAACATGAGCTGCCGCATCACTTTTAACATGCGCCGGTGGAGCCTGGTTTATTGGTCGGTGGCGGCTATAATAATTATTCACCGGTGTGATCCGGCAAGAGGTACGTAATGCTCGGTCCGCCCAGAAGCTCCGCATCTCCTTCATTAGAAACATTGAGAATGGTTTGTGTGAGATTGGAACAGGCGACTGGAGGAACCTGGTGTCACACCCTTGCTTCCGCTATGATCACAGTGTGTTACGGGGCGAGAGATAGAGATTGCACTAAGGCGCCTCGCATCAAGTCAGTCTTTACTTGTCTTTCTGTAATATCCGCTTTATTTCGCCTGCCGGTAGCTGCGCGGGTTTGTGCGCGTTAAACAGGCACCGAAGGAGCCTGGGATATTTTTCCTTACTTGGAAACGCCGCAGCTTAACCTCATCTATCTACCCGAAGCCTGTCTTTTTCGCCCGAGCGTTAGGGTAAGTTGCCAGCATGTGCGGATGATAGTAAGACGTCGCCCGAGTGAGCTGCGCGGTACAGTTTCACTGATCATGTCTCACGGAGAGAGGCGCCTAGCGGCGATAGTGACGTAGGTTTACAATGGTGAGGTGGCTCGACTTCTCGCGATATCGCGAGGAATTCTGTGCGTCGTTTTATGCACCGAGCCGCGAGATTTCTGCTTCGCGTTGAGCTGGATTCGTTACCACTGCGGGGTGGACGAGCTAGAAGCACCGCAGGCACCTATAATAATGCTTTATAAGCTACCCTACTAGCTTCGTTTTTGTCGGGATGGTATGTCTGTTAGCCTCGGCTTGATCTGCACCGTCTTACGCTCAGTAAACGGGGCGAATCAGGACTGGAGGCGCCTGATTTTTTCTGGATGGAGATACCCGTGAATTCGTGTTCAATCTGCAGGAAGAAGAGAGGAGCTGAAAGATGCTCGTCTGCATTTTTGACCGCGCCTGCGATAGATTCAAGGCGGAGCTTGGAGCCTGGATTTGATTCTTGATTAATCAAGAAAGAGGCGCCGAAAGCGTATGAAGTGGGCGGATTAAGCCTATGCGCCTACCATGCTTTGATTGTCTGGATGATTATTGACCGTAAGAAGTCTTCTTCTTGGGCCTAAACTCTATGTGTAGGAGGGAAGGCTCCGATGGCGCCTCGTACTGAAGTCGGGTTTATTTTCTTCGGAATGGCTGAGGCGGTCATATGGCGCTCCTTGATAAAACATTTTGGCGAGTTGGCTCACGCCTCAATTTGGATCCGATCTCGATACCATGGGTTGCAGGAATACTGTGGCACTGAACGTCTCGGTGTCGGTGGCACTGTATTTTGTACTTTACGAGGGCGTTAGAGATCATAAAAAGGCTGGTCCGGCTATACCTACGGATACATCCAAAAATCCACATAATTACCGTACAATCCTTCAGCTCTCCAAAATAGACTTCAACGAAACCATCTCGTCCATAAAAAAATCGCCAACTTCAACAAAACATGTCCATGAGTAACTTCACGTACATCAGGCTCCTTTCTACACAAGGCTACATGCAGAGGTCGCACCTGCCAATTCCGGCATTGCGATACTTTGAAGATTCCCGAGCTGTGAGCACCCCGGCACGAGAGGGTCCGCCGCCGAGCGACGGAATTTTCGACGAGTGGAGCAGTTTTCCCCGGGTCCAATTCACCTGGAACGAGTTGCAGCTTATCCGGAAGCGTGAGTACGAACATGGAAACGCAATGGCGCGGTAGGAGCTGCATAGAGTTGCGCGGTTCCGGGTACAAAGCGTGAGGAAATGGTGCATTATGGAGTCCATTGCTGATTATCAAATCCACGCTTGCATCCGGATGGACCGGATGTTCACAAACCCAAAGGCGATAGAAGTCAACTTCTTTTCGTCCGTGTAACAGCGTTTTTTCGTCGTCGGCTGCAACCACGACGACATCCATAACATCTTCTGGTACTGAAATGTTTCTGAGGGCAGTTCTATTTACCGAGAAATGGGTGTTGACTGCAACGAGCCCGCACGCGGATGCGGCACCGATTTTAGATTACAAGCATTTTGATTGATTGCGTGGCCATGCCACGTAGAAGTGTTCCGCTCCAACAGGTAATTTTGATCGTCAACATTGACGCCACTGGAGTGAAGAGTTCTGTGGAAGATTCGATGGGTCTTCGCGACACTGTGGTGCGGTCCTACCCATCGCCAGAAGGTGATAGAGGCTCCGCAGGCTCCGCATCCGCCTCGTCTGTAGACAACAGGCCCGGCTCCTTTTTTAGGTACGACGAAACCGGAAGGTACTTGTGCTTGAGAAGCATGAGAGCGCAGGTACATGGTGATGTAATTATGGTTCCATGGCGGTTAGGGAGGAAGCCGCGCGTCGAGGCGCGATAGAATTTTTCGCCAAACGCACACGGGCTTGCCACATTCTACGGAGCGGCAAAGGCTAGGGTGAGACATCATCATGATTCCGAGAAGTAGGTACGGCGACGAAGCCGCAACGGGACGAGAAATTTGGGCCTTTAAGCGTGACAATTTCGGGGGACGTCGCGTAGTCGGGGGGACTTCGCATGGTCGGCTGGGTGGCGGGTATTTCGAAATCCGGGATGCCAATTTTTCCAGGCGTCTGAAGGCAGTGGCGCCTTCAGGCGCAAAATACCGACGCATAGGGCAAGCGTCGGGCGTAGTGGATGAAAGGTTTCAAGGCTTGGTGGTTTTCGCGCGGGGTGAGGCGAAGTACCGGAAGTCGCGCCGCAAGCTCAAAAGAATAAGGCTTGAAGAAGTTAGTGTAGAGTGCAGGAAAGGCGGATAGGAACACGAAATGGATTGAAAGTCGAAACTCGGAGATGGTAGGATGATTTTCACGGGGTGCGCCGGGCCTAACCACGTGTATACTTGGGCGACAATTGGTTGACGTCGCTGAAATTAAAACAGCTCTGCCTGGCGCACCCGGCCATCGATGAAGGCCAAACTGCTTCCAATTCCACGCGCTTTAAAAGTGGTACAATTAGAGCGCAGTGGGTTGTGTCGCTCCGCAGGCGCGACGGGAAAATCTCCAATTGCACGTTATGTCCCACTCCTTCACGGTCAGGTCGACACAACCGATCCCGTGAATGGGACAACGTATCTCAAGCGCAACCGGCGCCTCTATAATGCACCGCGAACATGACCTCGGATACTACTTCAAGCGCTTTAATCACTCCTGAGTGGAAGGTAAGTCGCGCTGCAGTGAGACTCAAACCACTCACGCACCAACTCTGCGCACAGAGAACAATACCGCCCAAGAACCGGAAAAGCCCTGCCGTAAGCGTCCAGGCCGCGCAGTTGCCTGCCTTTTGTGTGTCCGCAGGGTATGGAGCGGAAATAATAAGAGAGATAGTAGGAGAAGGGGAAAAGTTGTGCTGTAGGCACAGCTTGTGGTCCAACCCCCGGTCTCACAGTCGGGCAAAGCTTGCAGCACTGATGCGCTTGACGGCCTGAAAACCGCACACAAAACCCACAGAAGAAGCAATCAATTGCAACGAAGGGTGTTGGAGGTCCCTACTTTGAGGTGGCTCAGGAAGTGTGGTAGATAGTGAAGCGAAACCGTCGGGTCCTAGAATTATCCGTGAGAATGGATGAAAAGAACGGCAAAAGTCCAGATGACTGGCCGTAAATGGGGCAACAGGACCGGACAGAACCGGTCGTAGGAAGTGCGTCCGAGGGCACAGAGACGGTTCGAGCCGAGCTTGCTTTCCGTAGCAACAATAAGAACCCGCAAGGGTTATGGTGTTGAGAGCGAAGAGGGCAAGGCGGAGGCCGTGAGGCGAAACGAGATGCGGGAGTGATGAATTTCAGATGCTAGAGTTACGAGCTCCAGCCGAAGTCTGTCGGTTACAGTAGCATGACTGGCACATGAGTGCTCCTGTTCGATGTTGAGTGGGCCTGCAGCCGAGTGATCGGTTCGGTGATGCAGTAGCGCAAGAGGCACGGAACTACAGGAGACTTGGCGAAGACTGTCAAGTACGGGATCTTGCCTAAGTACACTTCTGTTTGTTGCGCTCTGTCCCAGAGATGGTGCATTTTCTGAATGTTTTACTTTTGGCCCCCGGTAGGCACATTTTCCTCTTTCTGGGGATTGCCGCCAACGCGACTACGTATATAATATCTCCCCCTACCGTGCTAAGTCACACTACATTATGGAAAGCCATGAAAAAGGCGGAGGTTAATGGGCTGCCGTATACCTTACCAGGGAAGGTAAGGTGAACAGCTTTGCCCGGCCCGACGTAGGGTGTAGTGAGCTCGGCTCAGAAAAAATAGCACGAGCTGTGCCGTTATCTGTGGACAGTTAGGTGAGCCGAAGTATCTCCGTGGTACTCCGATTGCTCGGTGTTTTTGTAGAAATGGCAGGACAACTTGCACTCAATGCAAATTGACCCATGAAAAATCTTGGCCTTTGAAGGCGGTGCTGTATGGGCAGTACAGCACACCGATTTCCCGGCTTGGGGGTATTAATGGGGACTATTTGCAAGGGTGAAAAGCGGCCTAATTTCGGGTTGATAAATCGATGCCGAATTATGGCACGAAGCGTAAATGAATTGCTGCACTGCCAGTTGCCCGGCACCTTGTAATTCTAGAAAATTTGCAGCGATGAAAATTATCAAATTCAGTAAGTCGGGCCTGAATAAGGCATGTTGATATTAATTGCTGGTGTTACGCGCGAGCGTGGAAATTGGTCTCATATGACCCGACATCAGATATGAATTCAATCTCAGGTAATGAGACACATACGCTTTCGCGTGATTATCGCACCACACCCACACCGAAAAACCTGGAAAGCGATCTCATGAATGTGGCCACAATCCTATGGCAGAGATGGACGTCGCGCCTCTAGGCGCGACTTTTTATCATTTTGGAGTAGTTGCAACGCTCCGCCGTTGTATCCTCCGCCGGTGGCCGACCATCCGGTCTCGGCTGGTCATATGCCTGTCCAATCCCAAACTTCTCACTCATAATTAGAGCTTGTTAGGGACCACGGTGGTAGGCCTCAGCTGGATTACGTGATGGGTGACATTAATCCCAGGCTGGATGCGGCTCAATATTTTCATGGCGCTCTGATTCGGACCGCAAAAATCGCCCTAATTCTTTCTGTCCCACACGTTATTACGTCGATGAATCTAGAGACCCATCCTGTTGCGACACAGAGAGAATAGAGCAGTACCCCTGGCCTCGGCCGGTGTTTTCTCAGCTTTGAACATCTCAAGACAGTGTTGTATTAATTCCAGTATGTGGTCGATTACCGCAAGTATCTTCTTCGCATTAATTCTAAAATTCCAAGTGAAGATGATCTGGACCACTTTCATCAGCTGAAGAAGCGCATCGACGGCATGTACAAGACCCTCCATATTTTTGTTGTTTCCAGTCCGATCTGGCTCCTTCACTTCCTGACGGCGTTAAAGAAGGCGCTCGACGCCTTCAATAAGTCGGAAGGAGTGACTGTACGGTTTCTCAAATATTTCTTGGACTTTGTCGCGAATGACGCCTACCACACCCAGGTCTCTCCCGGCACCCGTGTGGAGGGTCCTGAGATGGCAGCCAAGTGGCCCAACGTTTTCCAAATTCTCCTTCAGTTATGTAACCAATGAAGAGTTGAAAGAGGCCCACGGCAATGTGACCAGCGCGGCGCAAAAGGATGGCGAGGATCGGTTGTAATTTTCCCTGCTTATCTCTAATTCTGCTCGCACGTGCAACATGTCTTCATCCCCACCGAGCTCGTGCATAAATTCCTTCATAGTCTCCATTACGCCACCTTCTGGCTCTTCCAGGGAAAGATGAAGTAAACGTGTCCGGATGATCGGTATTAGCTTTGTTCGCCAGACCTTATTCTCTAAAGGCGAGGCTCAGATAGCCCAAACAGCTGCTTCCGTCCCACACTTTTAATAACCTGCCAGAAAGAACCAGTATCGTACGACGATAATTACGACTATGTGGATGCATCCTTCTCCCAGCATGACTTCTTACTCCTCCTTCTTGTCTTGGACACGCCCGTACCAGCAGGAAGCTTTGATTGATCTTACGAAAGCGGTTTACACGACCTTCCAGAACATTTTCTCCACAAGTGCATTTCCGTGCTGTACGCGTTGCGGTCGCCTCTCGATCAATTTGGAGAGTCAAACATCGAAGAAACTCTGCTTTTTCATGGGTTTTATTCCCACAGCGTCCTGGTAGACTTCAACCATTCCAATGAGAGGGATATTTGCGAGACAGGAAAAGTCATGAAAATCATATACCACACTCTCTCTCCTCCGGTATGGAGGCTCATGAATTTTTCCCAGATGTCCTTGTCACGGCTGGCGAAGATATTGGCGATATTTCACCTTATTAATCTGTGAATGTAACCACGGGAAAAAGTCAACCTGATGAGAACCAACCGCGGACAGATTGTATAAGACCGTAAGTAGTGGAAGATATCCAACGATGGAAGACTGAAAAGACGACGCGCCGGCTGAGGCTCTTCCTGATGAAAATATGAGCCGTAGGAACCAGATATCCTTGGACTATCTTGAGATCCGGGCCCTGTAGAAGCGTTTCATGAAGGTGCTGCACATTCTAGCCTCCGTGTTATAATGGCCGTTAGCACATATCAATACCATGGAGCATCTGATTCGCCTGAACCCTGTCACGGATCCCTTGCGCCTGCAGCCGTACCGCGCTGTTCCATAAATACACGAGAAAATGCAGGAAAAGATCGAGTACCAGCTGGATGAAGGCTTTTTGAGGCGGTGCAGACGAAATGGTCCAGCCCGGTGCTTTTGGCACCTAAGAAGGACAGCACACAGAGATAATGTGTCGTCTTCAGATGATTGAAGGCTGCGACCAATCCGGACACGTACCCATTGCCTTGCTTCGAAAATTTAATTGACAGTCTATGCAATGATAAAGTCTTCAGGTTGTAAGATGCGCTCCAGGATTACTGGCAGGTTACGATTGTAGAGGAGGATAAGGACAAAACGACTCTCGATCCACATTGGTACCTACCAATACCGAAAAATTCCCTTTCGTTTTCGGAACGCTCCTTCCTCCTTTCAGAATGCTCTCGACATAGTTCTCTCCGTAATGCGGTGTAAAATCTGACTCGTGTACATAGAAGACACCATTGTGTTCTCTCAAACCAACGAGGAACGCCTTGAGCACCTGGACCACATCCTATCCATTCTCGTTGACGCTGGCATCAATATACAGTTAAATAAGTGCTTCTTATTCCATGAAGAGGTCGAGGAAGTGCGATGAAGCATCTGTACAGGTATATTAAGTGCGTATCCGGAAGGTGCAGCCATAAAAGACGTGCAAGGCGCTACATTCCACGAGACTTCGACATATATAAAGAGCTTTCTTGGTGAATTCAAATTGTACATGCGCTTCGTTAGGGGCTTCGCAAGGATAGAAACTCGAAAATTTCGAGAAGTTGAAGGAGGCTTTGAAAAATCCTCCTTTTTAGCTCTCCCGGTTAGTTTTCGGCCCTAAATGGTCTATTTAGATGCCAGTAGCTACACCATTGGCGCAGTTCTCCTTTGGAAACAGGATCCGGACACGTCTACTAAGTGGGCCACGGTTTGTTACTATTCAAAATCATTGATGAAGGAGCAGAAAAACTATTCCGTAAAGCAGCCTGAGTTCTTTGCGGTGGTATGGTGCTCTTTTAGCTGTTTTCGTACCTCGAAGGTACTTAGTTCATGGTAGGCTCAAACCATGTTGTCTTCCAAACGACGCTCCCGTTGAAGTACCCGAATAAACGGCTTATGCGTTAGCGGCTCCGATTTGTGAAGTTTAAGTACGTGAAAGTTTACCGGGCGGGTCACAATAATCATGTATCGGACGCGCTATCAAGGTCTCACAAGCACGGTGGATGAATAAGTCGTTGAAAAAATACCCACGTTCTGTGAGGAAGTTGATTACTTGGATGCCATGATCAATGCGACCACTACAATCCTCGCGCAACCGCTAATACTCCTATATTCGGGCCAACGTACGAAATAGACCTTGCAGCGGCGGCGGGTTATGTGTCCGACAAATACATGGAAGGAATGCCTTGGTAATTCGAGGGCATATTGTATCATCGTAACTTGGACGATGGTTCAACCGATTTCAATTTTAATTGGAATGGACACCCCGCGTCATGGGTCCCCAGTGAAGACGTCCCTGAAGAGTTGTTCTCGCGTCAATTAGCTCCCCTTTCCGCCGCACGTCTTCATCCTGCCTCGCGCAGTAATTTGTCCCTTGTGACGCAGCGATCAATAAACTGCCCGCGGTATCAGATTACTGGGCATAGAATTTTAAATTGAAACTTCCAACTCTTCCAAAAATGGTGGAAGCATCCTCCCTCCTTGATGACCCGTTCCTACGTCTCCGACTGTCAGTAAATGGCATACTTCAACCGTCTCACTGACTAACGCCTCGCTGCTTGCTTCGGCCCTCCGTCCTCTTCCGCATTTTAACTCACCCTCCGAGTCTTTGTGTCTTGAATTGGGGGTGGCGGAAAAGTCCTCGGTAATGGTTCAGTCGTCGGGTTGTTGGTCTTTGTGCCAGGCTCTTCTCTCAGATACTTTTCCCTTTCCGTCTCCCCCCTTTACTTTCTTCCTTTTTACATAGAGTATCAAAGAGCATCGGAGCCGCGCCTGTGCGGCGCGACATGTCTCGTACCATCGGGTATCCATAAGACTTACGGAGCTGCACCAATGATTTATCAGTCATCAGTCATCATCCATCATTCATCATGCATTTTTCATCCGTCATTGAGTGTGCTCGGAAGTTGCACCTCTAGGCGCTACGTTTTCAGCAACAGTACCGCGAGGTGGTGTGTAGGGCGTGCTCGCCTTTCCGTTCCCAACTGCTCTCCCCGCTTCTAGTACCGCTATTCAACCTAAGAGCCTTCGGCGCCCGCATACTGTTGTGGTGCAAAAGAAGAGGAATCGTTCCGGGAAACTTCAATCGATTTGACGGATTCAGGTTCTCCATCCTTAATTCTACGCATGCGCGTATCAGTAACCGGCGAACCAATTTCTACGGTCAAGTCCGCGGACATGCCAAATCGTTTAATCGAAACTGGTTCATTCATCCCAATCAATGCTGCTGATATTTTTAGTTCCATGCAGCTGGCTGGCGCTGTATTCCTGTATGGATATTCGTGGGCGTTTGCGTGCGGTGCTTCAACGTCCAATGCCTGCCCTTCGGGCTGACCTGTCAAATGGGTTTCCGCACGGGTCTGAACAGTTTGAGCTGTCAAATTCTCCTTTCATGGACTGGCATTTCAGTGCATCTCGCGCAGCCACCCGTTCCGGCCCGTCCCATTTATACCATCCTCATGGATGAACGAAAGCCGCTTGCGCTGCATCTTCGAAAAGTTACCGCAAAGCTTAAAAAAATATTTACTTAGTAGTCCGCTTAACGGCAGGTTTAATACAGTAAGCCAACTCGGAAGCGAAAAGATCACCAAGTCTTTGGAAAGAGTCCAATCGTAATACACGCGAGTTTTTCAGTCAAAACAACCGTTCAGACGCAAATAAGGAAGAATAAACACTCATCATGTTCCTGTGAATTTGAAGTGTCACTCGGCTAAGTAGCTGCAGATCCAAACCTCTTCAAGGACCCGTTTGGAACTGAAGTTCTTTGCAATATATCAAGCGGGCGATGTTCGGAACTAATCCTTCAGGCGGGTAACCGGCAACCTCTCACTAACAACCTCAGTAAGGTCTTTGCTCTGTCTCAACTTTCTGAAAGAATCCCCCGTAACCCTTTCGGTTTCATACTAGCTTCGTCAAGCGCCCGACCTAAGGAGCCAACTTTTTTCTCTGTCCCGCCCTTGCGGTATCTCACTGGCCTCCACTGGCCCTCACCCTGTCTCTCAGTACTTCCAACCTTACCCCCAGTTACTCCTAACCGGTCAATCTGTCTCTGTCATCTTGGTAGAGCATCTGACTTTCATATTCCACCTTACTTCTGTGCCTATTTATGTGAGCACATCTCACGCTTTCACATCAGTTATGTGTGAGAAAAAACTGGTGGGCGCGAGAGCATTGACCAAAGACTGTTGTCCTAGATTTTTCATACAGCACCTCTCCCATGCTTGTCGCGTAGTATGCCTCCAAACCGATGGAGACCCAATTTCTTCTCCGTCACGCATAGCGAAACGTAAGCACTAACACAAGAATCTAAATAAGCCACTTTTCTACCCAGCTGCAGCTTCTGTTGTCACACTTCCAAGGAATGATCGCTGCGAGTGCGATTTTCAAGAAAAAAATAAAATTATAAGGGCGCCCCTACGACGATTGAACACAGAGCAGACAGATTACCTTAGAAACGACCTGTGGGGGCTTTTTGATGCTCATTACCTTGCTTTCTCTCCGTCCATCTCTCCAGGGCTCTGTCCCAATATATTTCAATATATTTCAATATATTTCATATACAATATATTGCAATAATATATTGCAATATATTGCAAGAGGGCTAAAATATATTGTAACATATTGGGCTGCATGCTGAAATATTGCAATACATTGCGCATGGTCATCAGCAATTGCAATACATAGCAATATATTTCAATATTTAAATTCTGTGCCAATCTGAAAATTTTGCTCGAACTTCATTTTTGAAATCTCGCAGACGAAATGTTACTTCTCGATTCCAAAAAGTCCAACTTTCAATTTAAATACTATATCTCATTTAAATTCAATGAAATTAGACGCCTCAATAATAATTAAAAGTCCATATCTGTTTCATTAATGTGCTGCAACTGCGTGGAATCCATTTGTGCTCTCGACGGCCGACGGCGGTGGTGGTGATGCTACCCATGCGACCCATGCACCATATTCTAATTGAAACGAAACTACGAAACTCTTGATTGTGACTGACGGATTGGCCTCTTTTGGTGTGCTATTGTTGTACTCTAGTTAATTTAAAAGCAGATAACACATTTTTCTGTTTTTATTGGTTCGAATTAATACATTTCTTTTTTCCGTACAATTTTTTTGGCTGAAAACCGTCTTAGAAGAGTTTTGAATGTTTAATGTTCTGGAAACCCACGTTTCGGAAGAAGATTGGTTAAATTATGATACGTTACATTTTCTCAGAATGGAACGGTAGGTCAGTGGACATATTGTGTATCGTATAGGAATATTTCAATTCCAAGTTACTGCGTTACGATGCTTTAAGATAACCGCAGAAAAATACATAAAAATGGCACAGATGCAATGATTACAATCTTGGAAACTCCGTTTCAAATTTTCGTGGAATGAATGAAGTACTTTCCTGATTTTTTTGCTTACTTTTTAAAATTTTCAGTTAAACTTGTCAAAAGCAAAGAGTGAAGAGGCAGGTTTCGTCTCTAAATATGTAAAATAAGATATCACATGATTGGAGAACTCCATTTTTCAATATGCCAGTCCCTGCTTGAAAAGAAATTATAAATTTCTGGATGTTGTATAGAGACTGCAGATGTTTGAGTGTATTAACCGCCTTTATCATTTTTCTACTTTAAAATGCTCGCGTAGGCATTTCCAGTTTGTGTGTTACAATTTGGACTGTTGTAACCAATTTTTTAGGTACGCTTTCAGATGAAAATTTAATTGGAAAGTGACACTCCCTTCATCGCGACGAAATTAGTTTTCTTCTTACTTAACATATTGCTACTACTGACACCGAGAAAAAAAATTTCTGCGCGGAAGCATTCCTATTGATACCATTGAACCTTTAATTTCACTTGCTGAAGTGATTTGACGTTTCTATAAGCAAGGAACCTGAAAGATAAACCCTTTTTCCTTCCTGTGAATTATCTTGTTCCCCATTTGGCTTTAAATAGTGGAAACGAGTTTCAATACTGTTCATGTGAGGATAATACTTTTCTTTTGGACATATAATCATATCCTGCAAGTGGTATTGAAATAATGCAGAAATATAAAACAGTTTATTTATAAAGGTAAAACTATAAATAAAATTTCACTAATAAATTGGTAGTTTTAGGACACAGTCCTTCTCTTGATAATGAAAGAGCTAATTGAGATTTTTAGTACATTTTTCGAAATTTGAGACACTTTAAAAAAAAAAAGTTTACTACATTTTCTCCGAAAATAATTTAATGTCGCATTTCGTTTTACAAGAACCAATTTGTTGAATTTTACATTAAAACGATATTAAGTGACACAAAATAATCAATTTTATGAAAAAAGCACCCCTATTGGTCTAAGCAGTTCTCAACTTCAGTTTGAGAGGTGATATTTTAATTGGTTTTGAGCCCTAGAGCGTTGCATCTATTCCTTAAGTGATAGAATTTAAATTTCATTTAAACCCTACGTTCTGATTCATTTTATCATTTTCCCTTTTTTTATTCATGGTTTATGCGACTTTTAATTTTAGAGTAAACATCAAGTAATCCTTCACCAGAGCAAATCAATATTTCTAGGCCACGCTTTGAGCCGTCAGCGTTGATGACATAAAAGCATTGAGATAGGTTGGCTTTGGATCTCACTTCAAAAGTAAATTAGAATAACAATTAGATTTTGCGTGCACGAAGCCAAAGTGCGTAGAGAACCACTTCTGTCTCGAACATACTGGGGTTTGCCATCCAACTGTTATTTTTCACAATTTCGGTTTTTCAGTATCGATAATAAACAGCAGGGTCTACCTTTAGTGAGCCACTTCAAGCCATACATCTACCAGATTCAAAAACACATTCTTTATATAATAACTATGGTATTGTAAAATTTCCTTGATTTTGAGAGAGTTGGTCAAAATTTGCTCAAACCAAAGAGAAGAGGGGGTTCAGCTGAGCTAAACCAATGAAATGGCCATTGTCCGAGAGAATCCCCAGATTTATTCCGATTTCAAAATCTTTTTAAAGCAATCAAAATCAATCAAAATCAATGCTTACTGTCATTAGTAAGTCCATTTTGCATTTCTGGGACGCAGCTGCCAATAAAAAAGATTACGAAAGAACAAAGAGCGACTATGCCACACAGAATCACGTGCCTTTTACTTCGAACTTGATACAATTTACATATTTCTTACGGGATTGTATCGTACAAAATGTAGGAACGACTGTCGTCTATTTCATGGGAGATTGTTTTTTGTTCTTTACCATTGACTATAGGGGACCATGTACATACCAGCCAACATGGTATCCTTCCACTTCCCTGCTTCATTTCTCCGTTCCGTGTGATTCAGGGATAGGAATCTTCCACGTGATACTACCTACCATCTCAAAGCTTCATACGGACGCACGAGATCTATGAAGGCCTCAAGTTTGTGGTAGCTTTGTAAACTCTCATGAGGAACCATTGTTACAGCCGCCTAACGACTTTGTAGAAACCAACGAATAAGAAATATGGTATTTCCGCATAGAAAAAGCATAGGCTTTCGCATTTAAACCGATTTCTAAGCATTGCCCAACTCGCCATATGTCTGTTCAGGTCCATTCTGGAACAATACTTTTTTGATTTTGATCTCCAATCCTGATTTTGCCGCTAACAACCTGTACTCTTCCATCATTCCTCGCGATAACCTTCCCTCTACTTCGTTGCATACGCCACCCTCGAACAAGATCTTCCGTTTCCAACCGACTATTTCAAGGGCCACCTTGTAATAAATGTTAGTATAATAAAGTTAAAAAAGAACGGATAGAATCTCGTTAAGGAATTTCCAGGAACAGATGTATTGATTTGAGTGGGAAATTAGTAAACTTTTAAGTGCTAGTAAACATCTCATGAATAAATAGCATCAAGAACTTCATTTCTTTATCAGCTGCAGACGAAAATTAAGTTGCTCAATAATATATCCAAACTAACGGAGGCATCGCGTTAACGTTTCAAGCATTTTTCAAATTTGAACATCCATACTCCTTGTGGACCGACAGCGAGCACAAAACTGCGATTTTCTTACCTTTTAACCATGTTTTTCCTTGTTGCTGTTCTAGTATCATTCCAGACCGAAATCAACTTATTCTTCATTGATGAACGAAGGAGAGACAAAAATGAAAGCATTTTTTCCTTTTAAAAATGATAATTACGCTTTCCAGTGTTCAATGGTTTGTAGTAACAGAACATAACAAGAACGAAACGAGAAGGTTTTTTGTTATGCATTTTCAAAGGGAAACACCATTCTGATGTGGTGCACTAAGAATTCAACAAAACAAGTAGTGATCCTTATTACTCTTCTCGTGCGACGTCCCAAAACGTGGAAAGCATCAAACCTATGGCTACATCGCCACAATCAGTTAAAAAACTGCGTTAATATCCAAAAATCTTAAATTGTTCTCTCCGGGTTGCCGACCGTCCATTAGTCCCTTTTACAAGCTTGGTTAGAATGTGAAATTCAATGCTCATAGCGGCACCAATAAACAACCAGTATTGGATATTTATTTCTTTACGGACATATACATGAGTTTTGAGTACATGATTCACTTTCAAGAGAAAGTTAGCTGTCAAATTGGGCCTTACAAGGCTGGAAAGGAGGACCTTGTAACAGAATATTGAAGTGATTATAATATCAATATAGCGGCCGAACTGCATAACTTCATTGTAAATCCAATAAAAATGCATCACATTCTCTTGCAACTAAGGAGGTTTTGCTCAACTGAAAATAATAGTAAAATTATTGTCGAGTTTGTTTTATAAAACTACTGAAAACATCTTGTGAAATAAACTGCCTACTGGCCGTACCATACGATGATTCCTCTTTTCTACAATCACAATGAATGTAGAAACTTTTTTTACAGCTGCTCAAGTTCTGCAGGCGAGGTTTTATTTTAACCGTTGCTTTGAAGCATGAAAAAGAATTTTTAATAAAAATTATCAAACGAACATTTGTTGAACGAATAGAAAATTCCTTCATATTTTCACATTCTATAAAAAAAAACGATGATGCTTTCGATATTCATTTTTTTGCAGACGATGACCCTGGTCGCTGCGGGCATGTTAAGATATGTTTGTTGAGAACCAGGAAAATTTTGTTACAATTTGGACAGGTTCGATGAACTTCTCGTTCATGTCTTACGAGGCTGTCGCGATCGACATGGTTAAAGGTACATCTCGAACAATGAAAGGACCCATTGCGGTCATGTACACGCTTTCATGTTCCAAAAGATTGAGCCGCGTTAAAATTTCTTCCTCTAGTCTCTTTGTTTGCAATGAAGGGATAGATAGTATTTTTCTACTGATGATGCGTTGACGTTTTGTTAGCTTACCATGACATGTTTGGGAACAGCCCACGAATTACTGAACAGTTTCGAACAATGTGGACATTGCTTGACTGACTGTTCATCACTCTGTGACTCGGAGTTACTTCTTCTACTCATGGCTGAATATGTAGACCTTGTTTTTCTTACTTGTAGAACGGTTTGATGGAGATAATGTCCGGAAGACTTCGTAAACTGCGACTTTCCTTTCGGGTGCCATTTATGCTGTTTTCTGTCTCATTGTAAAACTATTCAGGCATGAAGCATTTGATACATTCCAGGAATTTGCTGCAAATATGCTGGTGAATTCTTCATAATTACTTCTTTATGTTGCGGGCATCGCCATAACGGCCAAGCAAAATCGTTGCAAAGGCGTTGAAATTTCCTGGCATCTTTTTCAATCATCAGAGCCGAGATTCTTTCAAAAAGATTTTATATGGTCCATATTTACATAATTATGATAAAGAGGACCAGTAAGGAATAGTATCAGATTTGTTAGTAGATAATACAATAATTTTCATAAAACATTAAGATTTTATTGAAGCACCGATCACATTACTCCATTCCATCTATTTCAATATTGCATTCAAACTGAAAATCACAATAGTTTCTCTCATTTTGATGTAAGTGTCTAGCTCTGCAACGTCTTTGTGATCAAAACAACTGGTAACGCACTACTAGGCACGTACTAGGCATAATGTAGAGTAGTAATATACTCTTTAGGTAATTGAAATTAGAGAGTTCGTCCAGTAGGACCTTAATTCCGGTTAATGCCTTCAAATACGATAAAAAATATCGAGCTAAAAAAGATTGAGCCGTTTACATTTGGTTCGAGCATGCCTACACAACTTCGTAGAAACAGCCAACAAAGGCATTCAGTATTTCCAAAATTTACATAGGTAATTCCAATCTTTCCAACTTGAAAATGGAACTTTCTGCTCTGGCCCGAAAAAGGAGTATCAGAAACCAGAAATCGGGAATATATTACATATATAATGGACGTGAATACCCAAAAAGTAACGGATTTAATGCAAGGTTATTTAAATCTATAAGCAACGCAATGATGTAAAGAGAATCTGTAAAGAAGAAAAACCTCATAAAACAATAGACAAGAATAAGAAGGTAGGTGTAACTAAACAAGAAAAGAATTATTCTCACTTTTCTTTTCATTTATATCCGAACCTTGAGCGGGTTTTCAACGTTATTGATAGGCAATAGATATTTTCCTTCCAAAAACTTAGGCCTTTCAATACCTAGTTCTTTCCATTAGTTGTGGGGAGCTTAAATTCAAATCAAAAATTTAAATTTATCAACATCAAAACTCAATCAATAAATGGTCTCTACCACAACCAAAGGCTTACCTATGTTTTGAAATTAAATAAAAAAATGGCAACTTACCCTCATTATAACTTTTTTTCTTTTCTCTCATTACAGCAATTTACTTGTCTTTTTAATTGTACAGCACTCTTATTCAAGAACTTTTTGAATCGGATTTTTCACCAATTGTTAGTAAAACTGTTTTTAATTTAACTTTGGGTTGGACCTAGCCCTGTCGTTTTGACATCAATTCTAAAAAAATTGAAAAACCGATGTGCTCTGAAAGTAGGAATTGTTCATGTTGAAGGCTGGAATTCGTTTATTATCAATTTCACTATTTCAAAATTGAACAGGCGAAAACAATGTTTTAGTCGGCATCTAGTATCCATTATTAATCTTTGGTCAAGTACATATTTTAAGACGTTCGATATTTTTTAATTAAGAATTACAAAAACTGCAGTATAAAAAAAGCAATAAATATGAGCTCCAAAATAGTACTGATTTTTTGTTAGAAACTATTATTGTGTCATGAATAATGAAGAGCCATTTTCGGAGGAAAACAGACAAAAGGGCTTTTCGAACTATAAAGCACTTCTTTACCGCTTCCAACAAGCCTCTTATACAAACTTCAAAAAAGTGCATCTTATCAATTGCACAATGACTGCTGCTCGTCTTGTACGTATAGTACATCACGTAACGTAGGAAGAATCTCTCCCACGTCATGCAATATACGTTTTTAAAGCAATTGCGAACGGAATCAAGATGAATTTTAAATTCGACCCGTAGATATATAGTACAATTATCAGATAGTTTAACCTTCTTTTGCATATGTGACACTCCTGCAGCATCTCGTTTTGTGTGATTCTGGTGTTTTGGCTAAAAACAACAATATATACTAGCCGGGAATGCATCTAAATATGCGTAACGACGGGCGCAGTCCTAAGTAGTTAGGCGTTAGTGTGCCTTTTTTCGTTGCCGAGGCAGTTTCAGGGCGTCATATTGTGGTTTCCGCTCGCTTGCATAGTTTATTCGTCGCAGATCTTCGAGCGCGTTGGTATCACAAGGACGAAGTTATCCGTGAGTTCAACAAGTGGCAGGGAAATGTAGTAGCACGGGAAGCATTCCGCGTATCCCCCGCTTCTCATCTTCCACCGTAAATAGGTTATCAATATTTCAGAGGTGGAAAGTCGGAGAGTTGAAGTCGAGTCCGGGCTCTAATCTTCTTCACGACGTGCGATTTGCGTCGTCGTCTGATAACGTATCGTTATCAGGCCTCGGGTTTCGCATTCTTGCTTAAAGACACGCTTAAACTATGCACTTAAGAAACAGTCGGATTGGATTGCACCAAGCCGCTTTTAAAGAAGAAAAATAGGCTCCGAACTCTCTTGAAATATTTATCCATATATCGACGTCAAGAATACCTTTGAAAGTTACGCGATTCAAATATCAACAGTTTCTCTGCATTGAATTGATACAAATGAAAAATGTTTGTTGTTGGCAGTTGTTCGTGGTATCGCTTCCGCACACAGTTGGTTTTTATATAGCCTATTTGTTTTTGGTTTTAGTGGATCGTAAGTCATCGAGCAAGTTCATATTTTGTTTTCGACTCGGAAAAGGTGCGCCGATCCGGTCGACGATTTTAGAGACGGCAAATTTTACACAGACTGTGAACTAGCTTACCTAATTTAGTGGTCAAGAGAGATGAAGCAACGGAGAAATACCGGATGACTGATTGTGCACAACAGGAGACAGCGGTTTAGATGCCAAGTGACCGCGTTAGGGACAGAAAGGTATGCGAAGGCGGGCCGCGTGATGTTGACCAGTCACATTCTGACCCTGAGTCAGCCGAGAAAGCATTTGACATCGCTTTAGACCAATTCGTTGGCTGCGAGAAGGTCGAACAATAGCAGATGAATGAATCTGATGGTTACGGTTACTGTGACGGTCGGTGTGTACAGTATCTTGCCGTTGTCGTACTGGGCTCGTTAATTCCGTCGCTGGCTGGCTTCGAGGAGCTATTCCCCTCCTAGCCCCAGTCAGAGCCTCTCTTTACACTCTCAGAAAATCCCTATAATGTAGCTTACACTTTTAGAATTAAAATCTACAGGTTACAATAAAGTGCAACCTACTTACGCACAGAATTATGACACTGTAGACTTATCTAGAACTAGCATAGAGTCTACAAAGTGTCCAAAAATACCTCTACTGGGCCATTTGAAAAGCAAATATATCAAAAAGAGTGAAAATGGCAATACAGGATTCCCGGATAAATACGACTGCGGTTTTGTGCTTTAACGCCCAAAAAACCCGGTGAACCGGGAAATGGGACGTACCGCAGAAAAGCGCAGGGGTAAGCCAAGAAACATGTACTTCCATACGCTTTTGATTCCCTAAAGAGGGTACGGCTAGTCCGACGTAGATGACCCCAAGAGGAAATCAATAACGGCTACGACGGAGGGCCTTACAAAAACTTGTAGTGTCTATTCGGCAACGATGTGGGCCGAGAAGGTACCGACGGTTCCGGATCTTGAGACAAATGGAAACGAAGGGCAGTGGCGACTTGTGTAGAGATGCCCAGGCGTAGTCTTATTTGGACTTGGACCGTGTTTGGTGTTGCAACGAACTTCCGCGCGACGAGGCGGATGACCCACCAATACTGTAGGGTCGCTAAGCGGGGGTGCCATACCTACGGGATAGCACCTGGGGACTTTATAAATGTTCGGGTTGTAAGACCGGCTTATAGGGAAGAGGGGTTTTGCGTATCCGGAAGGTCTCCGCTTGAACAAACATCTCAACCCAGACGTGAGATAGTTGAACAATGGGGGTCCTTCGCTGGGAGCGGCCGTAGGTACTTTGAAGTGGGTAGTTAGTCCACTTGAGCGGTTTTGACGAAATTGGGCCGGAGGGTGATACAGGAAGGCTATCCACGACAAATGGGTCAAATTCCAGGGGACCGGATCGCAAGTCGAAGAGCTTCAACCATACAACAGGAATCCGAAAAGTTGAAACCACACAAGGGACCAGAAGCTCTTGTCGAACGTGAGACAAAAGGTGAACGTTTATTTCTAGGGAGTTGGTGCGCTCCACATCAACTTAATAAAATCCGCCAACGCGGTGCTCTGCTACCGTATTCATCGGGTAAGTGGGAATGTACCGCCTAAAACGGATAAAGTCCAATCCATTGTCGCAGTTTCATCCACACTGAAGTGCAAGCTCCGCTGGCCGACTAAATATCCCAAATGGTGGCGGCATACTAAATTATTACCGTGAATCACGGAAATTAAAAACTAAAATAGGAAACGAATGCCGTGCGGCGGATGACGGTACAGAAGTGGACGCACAGTGCCGTACGGGGGATGAAGGTACAACAGTGAAATGAAGGCCGCAATGTACGTTAGTTTACAGTGGGAACCGGGGAGTTAGGAACGAAGAAACAGAAAATCCGTAAATACGAAAAAGCCGTAGTTCACGACATTGTGTGCACCAGTAATGATGCGTTGAAAGGCCCAGAAGAATAGCTGTGGGGGCGCAAGAAGTGCCAAGTTGTTTTGGCTATCAATGACAGAGCGAGTTGAAGAAAACCCATACGGAAATCCGTTTGAACGCCAACATTCTCTGGCTGAAGAAAGGGCAAAACCGCTGGGTGAAAAAGTCTGAATACAGTGTTAAACTTACACAACTGTCTCCGTCAGTCCAGTTAATTGGGTAAAATAAATCTACATTGATCACTGGATTGTTCACTTCGGCAGATTTGGCCAGAGTTGAGGGTATCCTCAGTAACTGGATATAGTGTCAGTTCCATCCCTTAAGTGATCCTGTTTTTCCATTGCACACCGGAAATAGCGCAACTAACACTTAAGTACCAGTTACACTATTAGGGTGCTGGAGGAAATAGTGAATTCTACAACAATTTAAATACAAACTAATACTGTAACAATGAAAAGTTTCCATCAAGCCACGAGAAGCACTCAACACGATCCAGAATGCTTTACTTCTGGCTTAGGCCTCCTTTCCATCGAAATACTCACGATGCTTCCCAATAATCGCTTCTAACTCAGGTGAAAGCTGCGATTACTCCGACATTCCACTTGTTCTGGAATGCATGGTGAAGGGTCGGGCACAGGAGGTTTTAAATATACAGTACGCGTTGTTTCGAGGTCCCAAGGTTTGAATACATGCGTAGAACAAAACGAACAGATGAAAGAGTATGAAACATGTAACGGTATGATGGCTCCCTTATACAAAAACGGTCAAGAACAAAATGCACCTTTTGACCCGAAACAGCCTTTCTATGCATTTTGTTGCCGAATTTTGTGAGTCCGCAAGCCATCGAAGCTTGTATGTTACACTCTTTTTGTTTGGTTCTAAACTTGATACGCAGGAATCATTGTAATTTACTCAATTTTCCCAGTTACTTTATATAAGTGCTGATACTGTATCCAATAACTGGGTGTAGAAGTCGGCCAGCCGGTAACGGATATTTGTAACCGTAGAAATCTGGTTGACTACCCGGGATTTGCAATTATTTTTCCCCGTAATCAATTACGCATGTATTGCACCACACGTGTGAGATGCATGCTAGTCGCTGATATAATATATTATTTTAAAATGCAATGGTATGTACAATGGGCTTGTATTTTTGTTATTGGAAAGGGGTAAGTTGCAGTGGTGTTCCCAGTGCCATGTGTTATGGGAAGTGGTGGTTGTAAAATTTGAGCTGACTCCGTACAGAGTAACCCAGATAGCCCTTGATTCAGGCTACCTTCTTAGGCTGGATATTAGTTGTGCGTTTCTGTATGCTTGCGCATTTATTGCCGCAATATCCTGAATATTTCCGGAAGCAGTGGTATATCATCATGGCCGAGCGTGCGAGTACTTGTGGAAGATCAAGAGATCATTATGCAAGATTGATGCATGTTTCCCACCTTCTGGCAAGAGCTGAGCAATGAAAAGAGTCTCTAGTGGTTAATGGTACTACAACAGCTTTCCCCATCCCAGAGCGAAAAGGAAGAAGAGAGAAATTATCAAGTTTTCTAAAGTTATTACAGAGCTATCTTCCGCCCTTTTTCTAGTGCTTCTTCTCATAATAGTTGTGTTTCTTTCCCCAGTTTCTAGCCTTTCTTTTCATGCCAACTGCACGTAGTAGGTCGCGTCTTCGAAGTCGTAGCGTACGCAACGCGAAGTTCCGTCTAACGTTTTTGTCACAACTGTCGAGCTCCTTTACATTTGACGACTCGCCCCAATTTACATAGCTCTACAAAACATTATATTTTTTACGCGTGGGCAGTAGCTACCGGCGCGTACTACAATCCCCACATGTTCTTGAGGATATTTTGCGAATACCAACACCAGGGCACGCCTCCAATATTCTTGGAAAATGGCTCAGCGAAGTCTAAAACCACTAAGTTGCAGTAAATTTATGCCGCTAAATAGAGAATTTGGAGGCCTGGCTTCTCCTCAGCTTACTGCAGCACCTCTTTCATCGGTCTTTGATACATGTACTGTCCATCTCGGGTCACATTCACGAGAAAAAATCGTGTGGCACTGTACATTACAGAACACTTCCTACTTGTGGCAGTTTTTTCTCATGGATAAATCTTTATATAGAAAATTTCAAATTTGGCCTGTCAGTATTATTGAAATTTCCGGCAAAGTAGCACAGAGCAGTGCAACGCTTTACAAATATACGATAAAAGCTAAAGAAAAAGTGTATTAAAACCATGTTTTGTCGTGTAACGAAATACAGAATTTACGTTTACACTACATGAAATTAAAAATTTCAGTATGACATCAGCAAAGAAATTTTTGAAAATGTTTTGGTTACACAAACTTGATTTGATAAGAGCGAAAGGAAACGCACTTAACAACGCTTATTCGGGTCACATTAGCTTAGATCTGAACCTATTAATAACACATTTGGCTTATAACTGCTATTGTAGCGTTTAGCTCCTGCTAGCAGTGGAATAAAAAAACTGGTGATGAGTCCCGGTTTAGGGAATTTGCCCATAGTTGATCAAATTTCGCAACTTGGACGATATTTAAAGTACACTTTAGAGGTTCTGAAGTAGCCCTTACATAAATTTTCAATTCCTTTGCAAGTCCTTTCCGCACCGTTGTGCCGGAGTAGGTCACGCTGAGAAGTGGGGGCCAGTTGATTAGTTTCCTCCTCGGCACGTTCGGATCCATATCGGTAGTCAGCATGGGTTTGTGCTTCTTGCGGACTTACGAGTTTTATTTCTTTGTTCCAACTGAAGTACTGTTGCAGACCTTCTGAGCGGCCTAATCGCTCGGAAGACGCCGGTGAGCGGCGTATGCCGTCCGTGGTATTTCCACGGGCCCGAGCAGACTGTTCTTGTCTTCTTTATAGGGGCGAAATCTTCATTTCTCTTGGCAGTACCTGCGTTGCTTGCCTTCTTTACAGCAGAATATGCATCCCCGGCCATTGAATCTCTTTCTTCGTCTTCTAAAACCGCACGTCGGCCGATAGAACTTTTTCTGGTTCTAACGGCATTTAGCCCTATTGAGGCATATATTTATCTGCTTCTGCAATTTCGTACAGAATAAGTTACATCTGGAAGGCCGTGGCCGTAACTTTTGATCTTACGGGCCCGGTGAGCGTATGATCCCTAGAGTTCTCGTAGATGTAATCCGATACGTCGAAACTGAATGTTCTGTCTTCGGATGAATCGTATTCGGATTCGTTAGCAGACATCACCGGTGAATGATAGGGATGGTCTATATTTGACTGGGGACGCCGTGTACGTAGGACGAAGTAGTCTGGTTCCGGTCTTTTCGTACGGTTATTGGCCCCTGAAGTACGGTATCTAGGTAGATAGTGACTGTGTCAGAAACCTCGTACACCGCTTTTGTTACCTCGTTCGCTTCGAGAAATTTGCACACCTAGATGGTCGTATTTGGGCGCAGCTTCGTCCTTGGATTGTCTGAAATGCGTTCCGCTACTGCCTTGGTGGATTAATGTGGCCTGTTCTGTTATAAATAGTCTCCCGGACTTACGGAGACCTGAAACCGAACGTGGCGGCCTAACCGCTTCTTTTACAGGGCTTTGGCCTTACGTATTTTCCTTCGTACACTGTGGAAATTTGAACGGACTCGGAGTTGAAGCTTATGTGCTTATATTGTAGTTAGAAGTCCGGTCTTTATGGTCTGTCAATATCCTACTATTTGGACGTTCTAACTCATGTGGCTCTTGCTTTTAGGCCTCTAGCGGTCCTATAAGGGCCCGTTCGAGCGAGAGATCTTGAACAGAGAAAAGCCGGACTTATGGTTAACTTGTGTGTAATACGCGTACATCAACAGCTGGATTTACTGATCAAAATCTTCCTTTTGCTATCTGACGTAATGAGTCAATCCCCTTAAGAGGGTCCGGTTATAACATTCGGATTGTCCCTTTTTTTGGCTATTACACGCGGCAGTTGTCCAGCGTTTCGCTCCCATCCTCGTCTCCATATACTCGAACAACTTGAAGACGAACTGAGGTCCGTAATCCCTTAGGCATACACTCAGTTCTCCAATAAAACGGCGGGAAAATTAGCGGTACTAGTAGTATTCAGCCGTACCGCGTGCCAGTTTCGTGAAACTATCTGTTATCACCAATTTATTTGTTAGACTCTTTTTTGTTCTTGAGAAAGGGCCCAAGAGGTCTATTGCGACTAACTTAAGCGGATTAACTGCCGGGAACATCTGCAGGGATTTTTGTTTGTTTCCGGGCCTTACTATTAGAAAACCGGCAGTCTTTCAACGGTTGAAAGTTTTTTTTAGCCATCATACTCCAGTAGCAATCATTTCGGATCCTTTCGACCTTTTTTGAACCACCGGGACGCCCAGCTTTCAGTGGGTAGTTAGCAAGGTACAGAACTCTTTTAATTATAGCGATCGGTATGAACTTCTGCAAGGGGTCCGAGAGAACTCGGGAACCCAAAGCGGGGAATAGCCAGGTCTGGCGGCTCTATCTTTTAATCCCGTAATGTTTCGTAAGCCTAATTCTCCTTCTCTTCCAGTGTTTCGAACGGAAAAGGTTCAAAATTTCACAACATTTTCATGAGAGGGGTGGCAACACAAGCAAATATTGGAAGAACAAAGTTATCAGTTTCAAAACCGGAGGAAAGAGCCTTGGTCCGAAACATTCGTAGGTGCGACGGCTTTTCGGAATGTGTTCTGGAACTTGGTCGCGACCTCCAGGTTTCCGGGGCTAGCCTTGTTTCCCAGACAATCACACGAAGCCTGGAATAAGTGGCACCTCTGCGGCTGAAGGTTGACACTGGTGCTTTAGAAAAGTCCAAGAATGGTACGGAGGTGTTCCAAGTGTTCGGGATTGGACTCTTTCGTCACCGAGGTAAAAGAAGGCCGTGTGCCACTTAAACGTTGCCAAAATGACGATAGTGGTTCTTTGAAACATCCCGGGAGCGCTCTTTGGACCTAACGGAATTCGTTTGAAACGATAGAGCCCATGGGTGGAGGTTAGGGATGTTTTGTCCCGGTCGTCCCGGTCAATTTTTATTTTCCAGCAGCCAAAGTTGGCGTTCAGAGAAAAGCATACCCAAGCGTCCCCGATATATTCAATAAAATCTTCCTTTCTCGGGATCAGATAATTTTCCCGCATTTTCATGACTTCCGTCTGCGGTATTCGGAACAAAATCGTAGGGACCCTTCTGGCTTTGGAACGAAAACTATCGAAGAGGCCTGTTCACATTCTGCCTCCTCCATAACGTCCATTTCCAGCATTGGTTGGATTTATTCTCTCTCTCAGGAACTTGCGATGCATGAAACGGTGGTTTGAACAGGGTTTCGGCACCCTTCTTGAGGTCGATTAGATGTTTCAAGTGCTTGATGGTACCGAGGTGGCCGTCCCACATAGACTCGAGCTCTTTTAAAATTTTCAGCGTTCGGGAGGGGTTGGACGATGGCCGGCTTTAGGGTCACCATATCGTGCCATTACGGGCCAGTCTCTTGTTTTTCAGCGTCGTTACCATTATGTACGATCGGGTTGGTCGAAATTGGGGTGATTTGCACTCTTTAGCCGGAGAAGTCTCTACATCGGTGACTGAGGCTAAATATTTGTTACCCGACACGAGCGGAGTGTGGAAAACCATACAGACTTCGAGTTTTGCCTATCCGCCAACGGCTTGATTCAGTACATGAAAGAGAGTAATTAGTCACGTTTTGTACGTATGTAAAGAAAGGCCGACCAGTAATGTTATCAATTATACCGTGGGTCCGTGAGCTAGATCTTTCTCCGAGGCGTGCATGGGAAGCGATTGATACGAGGGCGGGGCGTAAGAGCGGTCAATAAGCTTCACTTGGGTCAACGGCAGAATAAATCTGGATTGTTTCGCGTGAACGTTTGCACTGGAAACAATCGGTGGGTCATAATCATTGCCGTAGAACTTTGTCGGTTTATCAATTTCGCCTGTAACAATTGGCTATTGATCCTATCCTCAACGATCAAAAATTCTGTATTTGAAGGTGGCGATAGGTAACCTTTAGGCACCACAGGATTTTCCGCCGTTCCGGCTGACAAAGCGGGCACGGCACTGGAGTTTATTGAAAAGGCAGAGCGTATAATTGGCAGGATTGCCCGCACATATCGTTTGAAGCGTTCCGTATGAAGGATACAGCGGCAACCAGATTGTAGACTACCCCAAACCACACTCAGACGCCTAAGTACCCGGTAATTAAGTTTAGGACTTCATAACTATGAGGGTTGTTTCAGTTGAAAATGTCGTAACTAATCTTTGGGCGAGATGCAGTGGGATTCCAGCCCATTTGTAGAGGGTATCAAATAGAGATCTATGTCGAACCGTACGGGAATTCTAATGGCACATCGGCCCGAAGAGCCGGAATTTCGGTGATGAATTTTATTCGCGCAAGAGCTTCGTAATTTTCATCCCTGAATACAGCGTCAGCCTTAAGCCATTTTCCTTATGAGCCTCACTTGTTTGCTATCATAAATCCGTGTCGATTACGCGATAATGCAGGTCGGCATACTTTACAGTGTAAATTGGTCCACAGGTTACTGATACGCGCAAGATCTTAATTATAGCCGGATAACCTGTATCTGGAAAATCGATTGAATTTTTCCAGAACGCTTCTGCGTATTTTGCATTACAACGTGAAGAAGGTAAAAGGATACAAGGGACTTTACCTCCTATTGGCTACGAGGACATAGACAGGGGAAAAACCGCTCACGCGTTTGGAAAAGAATGAGGAACCAGCTGGACATCTGCGGGACACATCCAGGGTGCGGAGGAAGAAGAAGTTGGGAAGAATAGCAGGCGGCGCCCGGCAGGCGAAGGGAAGAAACCTTGGGAAGCATGATATCGTTTTTGAGCGGTCGCGATAAACACGCAAGTAATCATAAATACCAAGTGCGAGGCAGGCACAAGTATATTCTGACCTACCGTGTGCTTCTTACAACAACAATATTATTGTAGGGCTTATCATTAAATACGTAATGAGCCAAAGTTGTGCACCATACCACACTGTGCGAAGCCAACTACTGTGTAGTTTGGTACACTGCGAAATTTCGGCAGGGCGCAGATCGACCGGTGAATATCAGCAGTCAACGGCGATCTCTAAGCGGTAACATGCATTGATTCGTACCAAGTGTCTGGTCGCGAGACGTGGCCTACTATCGATTGGCTCTCGTGTTAGATTAAGGGGAAAATCCAAGTACCTTGAATTAATCTCACGAATTTAGATGCCCAGATTAGCTACCTCGCTGCGTTATAGCAGCCCTCGATATGTAGTCCGTACTATACTGCAGGTCATATATTGTAATGTATTTACCAACTTGATTGCATTTCAAAAACCAAATGTACGAGTAATAATGTTCATAGTAATTTATTCAAAATGTAGACTTTTTTCTTCAAAGAAATCAGACGGCCTGTATGATTGAATTAATGATAGGCCTTCGAAGCACAATATTTTCATTTAAACATATCGAATCTATTGTCAACACGACCGCTGCTTGAGTTGAACATGTAAAGTAATTATAATAGTTTGGAAAATCCGGTACAAGTAATTCATAAATCAGAACACGTTACGCGATATTAATGGATAATAAGTCACGATATGCCATCAATATATTCCAACCCTTTCAAGGATACAGTTTTCTCTTAATGCATAGATTTTTCTTGTTGGAAATTGTTGGAAATCAAATGATGCAGCTTCGACATAAATCTTGTGTAAGTGAAATTTTTTGTTTAAATTGAGCAAACGAACCATCTATTTGAACTTTTCTAGTATGCGTTGAATCTCATTTTGATATTTTCGTTTCAAGATTTTTTAAAATTTTGTCAAAACTAGCAGCAAACAAAAAATTTCAGAAGGAGAAAATTATAATTAGATTTGTACTATTGAGGTTTTACAGAAGGTGATTACAGTAACTGCAAAAATAATCAATTTGTAATGCCGTACTTACTGCATTACTCTGTCTTATGATTTCTCTGTTAGGTAACTGGACTATAGCACTTCTGAGTTTTAATTGTTAAAAAACAGGTTGTTTGCAAGAATTTAATGCTCATAAAAACTAGCTGTCCTTCCAGAATCGGCAAAATTAACTACTTATCACTAAAAAAATAAACCCTAAGGAAACCGTTATCTTTTCCCAATTCTTGCATGTGTCCTATACAGTTATAATCACTTATCAATAAAAAAAAGACATCAACATTGGCAAGTTTCAAAATAAGTCCTGCTTTCATATAGATCATTACCCCACTCAATCTTTGCACCTTTGGATGTACTATTTTTTATTCCAATGAATTACTAGATAAATCGTGTGTTCGTTGAAATTCTCTGTGTATTCATTCTACTCTAATCGCCTTGACGGGTAAGAAAATAATATGTAACAGTCGTTGCTAGTTATTTATATTATTCTTTTCTGTAAATACAGTTGCAGATTACGTAAAAACTGAAATGCCCACGTTGCAGTCCGCTAAAAGTGAGAAACCGTAAAAATAAATGTATATGGTAAAATTGCCAGATTGGACATGCATTCGTAAATATTATCTTCTATGGATCAAAAGCAGCTCCCATGCCAAATAAAACATTGGAATAGATGTATGAAATATTCATGAAACAAGAGGAGTAGAATATTGCGTCTTCGTCAGAAAATTCAATGACTATGAATTCCTACGATTCGTATGCAAGCATGATTAAAAGGTTTTCGAAAAATGTTCATTAACTAACTAGAGGAAAGGCTATTTGTGTTTTCCTTTTTTCTAATTTGAAGAGTAATTTTTCTACTGTAGTGTAGGAATGGAAGCAGTGTAAGTTACGTGTAGATAAGAAAGTGAAACCTTAAAAAGTACACTAATGAATTATGTCGGAAGACAAAGAACGAGTGAAAACGATTTGATTTTAATTCATTATTCCGAAAAGAGACCAAAGCGGATCAAACAACTTACACTGCAGCATAGTTAACTCATTTCAGAAGCGTAAATCTTCAAATGAGTGTATACGCCTTAAGATTAATGCACACCACGTACTGATTTTCCGGTTGTCCTCGACTGGAGAAAATCTTCATTGAGGAGAAAGAATGTGTGGTGCAATTTCGGGCTGTAATGAACAAAGCGTTGAACTAACATAATACATTGCTACTTATGAACCAACTTGATTGCATGAGACAAGCAATTGATCATACATTTGTTCAAGTTGAAACTAGTATTTGAGAGTGGGCTCCTTTCCCGTCTAGTATATTCAAAGGAGAGTGAAGCCTTCACGAAGTTAGAGAATGTGTAATGTGATAGCGAATATCCTTCATTGTTACGTACAAGTAGCGTGAAGCAATGTAAATTGGTCACCAAAGTTGATTCTAAACTCTTTTGCGCTAAATATATAATATTTCTTCTGTTAGTACCTCCTTGTTCGTCACTTGACATTTTCTTCTTTTCAAATTATTAACTCTAGATGGATATCTAAACTGAACAAGCGATATGAATCTTGCAACTATTCATCTCTTGCCCTTGACAGCATGTTTATGAAGATGAACAAGTCATCTTAAGAAGCTAACGCAATTAATCATTAAACCTCGTGTGGCAGAGCAACGGTAACGTGTTCTTTGGCTTTAGGTTCCACATTTTTATCTTCGCTCTCTCAGGAGGGGGAACGGAGTTTATCCGTTCCATCGTAATATAAGTGGCAGCTGTCTTTCAAGATGTACCTCTCTTTTCTTTTACATTTTGTCTTCCCAACCCTGTTTATTCACTTTCGTTTATCCGCTTTGCACGAGTGTTCAATTCACGGATAAAAAGAAAGTGCCTTTCACATGGATCCACACAAGCATAAAAAGAATGGCATTGGAAATCGGAAGGATACCCTGAAGAAGATCGAAGGAAGAGATGACAATGAAAAAGTTCGGAGAGGTTCTGCTGCTCTAGGTCAAAGAGGGCAAGGATCAGAGCATTCTAGTATTCCTTCTCTTGGGGAATTGGCCGGAACTGACGCTGTCATGCGTGCATTTTCATCACATTCTTCCATACGACCATCACGCTCCTTTCATTCATTGCCAATGCGTGTTGGCGAATCAACTTCATCCTCTGGGACAGGAAGTCAAGGTCCTCGCACAAAACCGAGTGAGGATAGAATGGATAAACAATGCCCGCATTGCTCAAAGTTCTTTAGCAACTCTTGGGCTGTTCCAAAGCATGTGATGGTGCGTTTGGGTTTTATTTTCTCACGATGTTTGCGCTTTTCTAACTCAATTATGGATTCCACATACTGACCACCTCGAAATCCTTAACGCCTATTTCTGTGATTATCCCATCGTCGAAAATGTTTGGTAACGTATGCGCAGAGAGTCCATGACCGCTCCGGCGTATTTCATTGCACAAAATGTACCTTTCAAAACTCTTCAAGGGATGAGTTGCTTCGCCACGAAAAGGAAAGGCATCGCACCTGTCCGTTTTGTAACCAACTATTTCTGATGCTCAGCAAACACATCCCCACGTGCCAAAAGAGGTTTGGTTTATCTTCAACAACTAAGCAGTGAATTTGTAGCTGGCATCCACTTTTTGAGTAGAATGTTGCTTCTTTGCGAAGATTCCTCAATAACTTATGGTTCTTTCATGTCAGTCTCTGGTGATCTAACTGGAACGTTTTTCGCTATTGTCTGAATGTAACTGCATGCTTGTTTTACTGGAATTTGCGTTTACCTGTTTTTCACAGTTTAGTGCAGGTAACTATTTTCGGAAAATTAAGTTTTTTTGGATACGATTATTGGGTACGAAGTCAGTCGCAGCTTGTTTCAGACGTGAAAGTAGTTTAGTCACTTTGGGCACGATTAACCCGTTGGATGCCATGCTTGTACGATTGACTTTAAGAAAACCAGCACTGTAACGTTTTACATTCTTTTAAAAAACAAAATTATAAAAAATATAAGACGCAAAAATCATGAAACTGATTTAATATAATATTGAAAAATTGAGTCCAGAACAAAGAAATGACAGGCAATTTCTAAAAGAAAATTTCGTTCACGTCATTGGCTGCAAGTAAAGAGTTATGCCAAGGAGAAATGTTATCAGAGTATATGCTTCCGGATCATATTATAGCGTGTACTCCGGTAAAAGCTCTCAAAAATTGAAGCAATTACAGTTGAATTTTCGGAATAATGTGACGGGAGAGAAGTTGGATACACGTTTGGACAGACATTTTCTCCCTCCATGCGCAAATGTGTTCTTGTCCCAACTTACAGATTTCAGTTCCAATTCCTTCGTTAGATAAATTTACGGTTATGAGGTGTGGACGTTTTGCACATGCAAGAACATGTGTAATGAAAGAAGCTTAATTTTCGTAAAAAGCCCTGCACCTTAACGACCAGCACCACAGCAGAATTGTGATTGAATTCGAAATGGTGGTGGGCGATAGCAGCAGGGTTAATCGGCGCGTGTCAAATGTGTTCAAAACGTGACGTATTGAACACGTGTGAAACGTGGCCCACTGCCGCTGTAGTAGCCGCCGCCGGCCGACCCTATCCACGTTTCAGCCAATCCCAACCCCCATCGGACCTCTTCGATCGCACTTCTACCGTAACCCACTCGCCACTACCCGCCTAGGTGTACTAAGGTCGCCAGCCCCCTCCCCCCCCTACTACCCACGAGAGCAGTCTGTTTCCTTCGCTTGATCTATGACTCTGTTCTCGCTTGCGCTGTGCCGCTCTGCTTGCTTTTGCTATACCGCTCTGTTCGCGGCCGTTGTGTCGCTGTTTTTTCTGCTGCTTTGCTACTATTTTCGCTGCCATTAAACCGTTCTGCTTGCTGCTGCTGTGCCACTTTCGTCTCTGCCGCTGTGTCGCTCTTCTCGCTGCTTCTGTGCTGCGTTGCTCGATTTTTTTCTGCCACTGTTCTTGCTTTTTGTGTGCCACTGTTCTGGCTGCAATGCTTTCGCTGTTTTTGTGCGGCTTTCCCGGTATTATCACTGAAACTGTGTCGCGTTTTGCCTTCCCG
>JAVCKV010294747.1:0-14452 GCA_032274145.1 Herpochondria borealis
ATGCCAATGACCAACCGCTTGCTTCATTGGTGGCGGGCTACATGAGGCCGGTGTAGTGAACAACCAGTACTACGTGCATGCCCATGAAGCTACTCGTGTTTCTCAACCGTGTTTGGTGATCTATACGTTTGATTGTACACGACAAGAAGTTCGCGAGACTTGTAAGCGTGCAAGCGCCGGTCATTGGGCGATTTTTCAGTAGGGGAGAACATTCTCGACGCCTTGTTTGATATTGCCATGATATTGATGATGGCATCAGATGGTCCTTTTTGCCAGGCCAATCAAGGCGATAGTAACAATGCGAACTGAAAGTGCACCACGACTCAGGTGTCATAACATACAGGCGAACACAACCCTATGGAGATCATTGCTGTGGTGTTGTTTCTCGAGCTCATACCTTTGTGATGTACTATTGGATGTCGAGCCTGAAAGAAACGCCGCCCTGTAATTTGGGTGCGACTACTGTATACGCGAACAGGATACCTGCTGTGGGAATACCATCGCCTCGGCAGAAACCGTTGACGAGATTGACAGCCCGCGCGCCAAAGGAGACGATAGAAAAAACTGTGGTGGAGCCTGAACACCCCGTGAAGGAATGGAGAGAAACGAGCAGTCAAACTGAAAGATGTGACATGAAAATACAATTGCTGGACACAAGAGTTTCTGGGGGCTGAAAGCCGTTGACAGCGGCCAAAAACTGGAACGCACACCAATCTGTATATTTGCGGCCAGCTCAAGCATGCGCCTGTAGTAGTATGGACTTGGAATCTGAGGCTGCATCAAAGTTTCGCCAAGGAAGGATGGATGCTCCCAGCAGGCGTGTCAGAGCGTTTTGCGTAGAAGAAAGCTCCATCGAAAAGGGGTGTGTCATGATCGCTACTGGTGTAGATGAATGGCGTTGGTGTGCTACGCGTGCTAGTAGTATTCGTTTACAACAACGTCTTCTTGCACAGTATGTGGTCTGACTTGACTCTAGGTAATAAGTTGCCAGAGCTTGTCGTCTGGCGTGGTGAAAGCAATGGTGCTGCGCGGTTGATTTGCCGACGAACAGCTGCCCCCAAAATGAGCTTATCTATTTTCCAGGGAGACAACAATATGTACTCAGGCAAAGGAAAATCGATTGCCGGACGCAAGAGTTGCTTTCTGGGGGCTGAAAGCAGCAGGCCAAAACTGGAACGCACACCAATCAACTACTAAGATTGGCTTCCACCAATGGGTTCTTGCTTCGAGGCATGTATTTTATCTGAGGCTGCTGCATCAAAGTTTTGCCAAGGAAGGATGAATACTCCCTGTTTTGGTTGCGACTACGTACATACTATAATGTGTGTATACTGCGATGCAATATGATGGACTGCTTGCATAGTGCAACGTTTCGCTGCTTGTCAACAAGGTACACAGCCCCAACAAGTCCTCAAGCAAACAACCTCATTATGCGTCAAGAATCGAATGGGATCCTGGGAAGTATCCACGCTCCTCACGAAAATAAGCAACTCGAACACAAGACCACAAGTCAGAGGCACTGGCTGATGCGACCTATCAACAACGACGACAAGCTTCGCAATAGCATGCCAGCGTTCGTGTATCGCATCTTGCAAGCTGGGACAGCGCACTGGTGATCCTAATCAATATTCATATAGCGTTCGTTACTGTTACTGCTGCTGCTGCAACGACGACTCATATTTTTAATAGGAAATCTTGGCACCACCCACGTGCTGCAAATCTGCATCCCGTCGCTGTGCGACACTCGCTGTACGATGTTGATACCCATTGGACCATGGATCGATAGGAGCGCTTCGATTGCTACTGCCTCCTTGCTTCTTGCGATAGTTGCCGCGACGACCACCGCCCCAACCACCACCACGTTTCTTTTTGCCGCCAGTCGCTTTCTTTCTTGTGCTCTTCTTTTGGGCTTTCTTAGTGGTCTTTTTCGTTGTCTTGGATTTCTGACTACTAGTTTGAGAAGATTGTTGTTCCATGACAAAATTTCCAGCACCAACTCCCGATCCACCCGCCAAGTCGTTGCGTGCCGAAGTTGGATTCCAAAACATGGAGTTATTATTCTGTTGCTGTTGTTGTGCTGCTGCCTGTCGTAACCACAGGCCATCTGAGACTTGCATGGGAGGTGGCTTTTTGGCCGACACCGCACTGCGCACGTGATTGGTATTGGTGGCTTCACGCAACCGACGTCGCTTGGTTGTCGATTGCGACTTGTAATCCGACAATGCTGCAGTGGGAGTCGTCGGAGGATGCCACGATTGTCGACGACTACTCGAGCTGTGAGAGTTGAGCAAATCAATCACTTCATTGGATTGAGTATATGTGGGTGCTGAGTGACGAGAGGATCTGCTGGATCGTCTTTTCAAGGTTGAAAGAGCTTCATCATCAGAAGACTCCACGATCTCATCATCATGAACAATAAAGTCATCGTCACTGTCGTTTGCGTACAAGGATTGTTGTCGTCGTCGAGGACGAGGTGCGGAAGGAGCAGTAGACAGAAAGCTCTCTGTCGGTACAACCTCGTCGTCGTCGTCGTCGTCGTCGTCGCATAAATCTACAACGTCTGGAGCAGTCGGTTTTTGTTGAGCACGCTGCTATTGATAGTTTTCCTTGTACGCGTCGTCGTCTGCTCGAGGTGGCGTGGTGCTTCTTTTCTTTGTTGCAAATGGCTGATACGAAAAGTCGTCATCTGAATTGTCATCATTGTGCTTTAATGCTGCTTCATACGGGTTTCTTGTCGCAGCAGATTGATTCAAGGGTATCTCTTCTTCGTCAGACGACGAGTCGCTCTGAGAGGGGAGACGAAAGCCTCAATGATTCTGCGGCTGATCGTCGTCATCGTCGAGAATGACGCGTTTGTTCTTTTTGCTTTTTCGCGAGGACAGCGACTGCTGAAGTTGACCGTACTCATACGCATCATCATCGTCGTCATAGCCTTGCCATTGTGATGCCATGTTGGGTGCAACGAGGGGGCAATAACGAGTGCAAAGAGAGTTGATGGTGGGTGTTCAGTGTGCTGTCTGTGGATCAGAAGGTGGTTTTGTGCGCCATTCATTTCTACGACAGCGTTGTACTGCAGTCCACAAGGATTCAAATCGAAAGAAAGCGCACGAAAATCTGAGTACTGTTGAAACACACAGTAGCACAGTAGAGCTAGATAGACTTATATTATCCTCCTCTCTCTACAGCTACCTGGTAGTCTAGAGTATGCAACAAGAAGTAACATCTGATCGAACATCATAGTACGAGTACAAGGAGCAAGAGGATTGGAGCAACCTGGCCAGTCGGTCCCTGTGGCTATTATTGCGTCTGTAGAGTCAGTCAACGAGGGCATCTATCTCTCTACTAGGGAAACCAAATCAGGTACTGCAGATAGTATAGTATCTCGTGTGCTCCAGATTCGGCGTACCATCGTTCTACCAGACGCATTCTTGATAGGAAGTATATTCGTGCCCATGACTGCTTCCTTTGCTGAATACGGATGCAAAATGGTTGCTTCGAAACTCAGATGAAGTGACTGATTGGACCTGGCAGCACTCTGCGGCAGGTCTGGTCTCTCAGAGCATGCTAGAGCTCTGACCAAGACTCGGACGTTCTCCGTGTTCTAGTCTATACAGACAGTGATGGTGCGTCGTCTCGTCTTCAAAGGCACTGGCGCGCCATCTTTTACGAACCTCGGGCGCGCATCTAAATTTGATTTTCAAATCGAAAGAACGCGCGCCAAATACGGTCTCCGGGTTATATTCTAAGATGGTACGTGGAAATCTACACAACAATGCTGGTATCGGCGCGTCTTGGAGGGAAATTTTCAAGCGCTTGGCCCATCCATCTGAACGTTTGACACAACTACTTCTCTCAACTCTACCTCTTGTCCTTTAATCATGTCACCGTCTCTTACTCATGGCTCCGTAACGGGCTTGATGCAAGGTGTGGAAGGAATGCAACCAATCGTACAAGTGATTAATGTGAAACTTGTCGGCAATGGAGATCGTTATAGAGTGAGTTATTTGTTTTGGTGGGATAGTATCCCCCTGGTGGGATAGTATCCCCCTGGTGGGATAGTATCCCCCTGTTATGTTGTTACTTGAGAAGATTTGTGATCCATCGGTAGTGTGAGGGGCTGAAGATAGTCAGGTGTGATGAATGATGTCTTGTAGTCAGGGGGCGAGCAACGTTGTTTCAAATTCGTTGGGAACAGTCTTTCTCCCCTCCCCCACACTCAGAAGCCTTTGCTCACCCCTTCCCCTCTTCCTGTCCATTCCAGACTATTCTCTCAGACGGAGAACACTATTGTCAAGGCATGTTGGCGACCCAGCTAAACAATGTTGTCGCGAATGGAGATTTGAAGCCCAACTCCATCATCAAAATCAAAGGTTTCATGGCGAATAAAGTCCAACACAAGACTCTTGTCATTCTCCTGGAACTCGAAGTCTTGGAACGCGACGTTGCGGATCGCATTGGTAGCCCGGCGGAAATGACCATGGAAATGGCTGGCATTAAAGATTCTCCCGATCCAGCCGTGTCTGCCAAGCCAATGTACAATCGCACCAACCTTCCAAACAGCAACAACCCCTACGGTAGCAAGCCCAACCCTTCTCCGACTCGTTCGTCTTCTTCCAACCCCTACACATCCTCCTCCTCCAACAACAACGCCTTCTCTTCACCCACGGCCCCCATTGTCCGCTCCAGCGTGGACGGCGTCTCCATTACTCCCATTTCGCAACTCAACATTTACCAAAATCGTTGGACCATCAAGGCTCGCGTCACGTCCAAATCCGAGATTCGTTCCTGGTCGAACGCGCGCGGAGACGGGACCCTCTTTTCCGTCGAGCTTTTAGATTCCTCCGGAGTCGACGTCAAGTGCACCTTTTTCAAGGAAGCCGTCGACAAGTTTTATGGCATGCTGGAAATGAATACGATTTACACCTTTTCGGGAGGCCGCATGAAGGTGGCCAACCCACAGTACAATTCGTGCAAGTCGCAGTATGAAATCACCTTTGACGCCAATGCTGAAATTCACCTTCAAAACGATGACGGCGAAATTCAAGCGCAACTCTACGATTTCGTCAAGCTCGCCGCGTTGGAAGACACGGAGGCGGGCAAGGTGGTGGATGTCTTGTGCGTCGTCAAGACTGTGGCGGAACCAGTGCAGTTGGTGTCCAAAAAGTCGGGTCAAGACTTGACCAAGTGCGACTTGACAGTGGTGGACGATTCCGGAGTCGACATTAACTTGACACTGTGGGGTGAAAAGGCGCGCACGGCGCCTCAAGAGTTTGGCGGTCAACCCATTTGCGCCTTTCGACGCGTGCGCATCTCGGATTATGGGGGCAAGAGTCTGTCGGCCACCACCAATGGTGCCGCGATTTGCCATCCGACCGTTCCAGAAGCACAGCCATTGCAACAATGGTGGGACAGTGGCGGTGCCAATGCAACACGTTCCTTGTCATCTTCCTCTAGCGGCGGCGCCGGCAAGATGGAAGCCTTGGTGGATCGCAAGGACATTGCCACCATTAAGAATCAACACCTGGGTCACGGCGAGAAACCCGACTGGCTCTCCTTCAAGGCCACTGTGACATTTATCAAGAAGGACAAGGAGGGTGGTGCCTGGTACACGGCGTGTGCCAATGCCGACGAACCCTGCAAGAATCGCTTCAAGGTGACGCAAACGACGGACAATTCCTGGTTTTGCGACAAGTGTCAAAACACCTACCCCAACTGCGTCCGACGATGGATCTTTTCCGCCACCATTGCCGACGACACGTCCACTACGTGGGTGTCATTCTTCAATGAACAAGCAGAGACGCTCTTTGGAGGAGGACTCACGGCGGATCAAGTTTATACAGAAACCTTTGATGCGGAAACGGGTGGCAATCAGGATCAATATGATTCGTACTTTGCCAAGGCGAATCATACTGACTGGATCGTCAAGTGTAAGGTGAAGCAGGAAATGATGGGCGATGAAAGTCGTGTTAAGGCATCTGTCTACTCGATGCATCCAGTGAATTATGCCAAGGAAAGCCGAGACATGTTGGATGCGATTGCCAAGTTTTAAAAAGAGAAGGAGAGCGATAATAATATCAAAAAGATACTAGTAGTAACTGTTGGGGAAGAACGAGCTCTTTCACTATACGACACTATAACCAAGCGAGCAGGTACGTAGCGTAGCATAAATACAGAGTATTGGTAGGATCCGTAGTCTACAACTTGCAGATCCAGAATCTTTGCCTCCGAAAGAAGAACCACTATTGGTGATGTTGGACTACTATATTATTACTACACTGTACTTGTGTTGCTCCGAACCAAATAAACTCTTCAGTTACTGCAGTGCGCTGCGGCGGCGTAATCGCTCGCTTCTGCCTTCGGCCACACTCGAACATAGCTTTATCCTATCACATACCGAGAAGACTGGTCCAAATGACGTTTTGTCTATCATAGGCCCAACGTTGGAAGCCACACCCTCGGGAGGGTATCCAATGACCACCACTACAGGGAGGGTGTACAGCATTCACTAACCAAACTGATCGCTCCCACGCGAGCGACTCATAGTTAGCAATTGGAGGCCACAACAGTGAGTGGTGCGTATGGGATGGTAGTCAGAGTCAATCCGATTCGTACTTCGTGTCAATTCGACTCGTGCATACCGTGTTGAGTCTTCTCTTCTTCAAGTGGAAGCAAGGTGAACGAAAGTCGCGCCACCGCGTCTGCTATCTACTTCATGCATTCGTTTGGTACGCCAAAGAAGAAAGCCGAGGCGTCCTCGATACGATTGTTGTTAAGTTTGATAGTAATAAGATAGAAGAAAGAGCTGTACTCATTGTGTTGGGAAGAGCTTGTTTTCTAAATACGTTGTATTACAGGCACCATGACGACTGACTCACGAGCTACAGACAGTAGTTTGTCTCATCCACAAAAGGTGATGGTTCAATAGTATGATCCGTACCAACGCACCACGTCGTGAATGACAAGCAAAAGACAGATGAACATGCCACCATGGAGCTTTCTTTTGAGAACTGCAATCTCTCTGCCAAGACGTTCAATATCCTTCTTGATACCTTCAAGTTTGGCGTCGAGACGTGCCTGTTCGAGGTTAAGTTGATTGTTCATACCTTCGTTACGAATGAAAAGGAAGAGACGTGCTGAATGAGTTGAGAAGTAGTGTCAAGAGAATTATGATGAGAACGAGAATGACATCGTGATGGAATCAAGAGAATCAATGGATCGCATCACAGCATTGCTTCACTACTTACCATGTTCCACAACAGGAGCAGCATTTTGCTGTTCTTGAGAACGCTGATTCACTGTGTGAGTGGAAGAAGGTTGGGGGACGCGACACATTGCAGGCAAGGGCTTCTATTTTCTCAATGTTCAATGGCGGCGGCGGCGCTCAAAATGAGATGAAGGTGTGGTGGAAGCTGGATTTTGGCGCCTTTTTATGATTGTTAGGGTTAGGGACAATGACAACAGGCACGTACGACGCGCGACGTGCCTGACCTAGATTCTAGCCAACGGTACTCGTTGGTACACCATCCTTAGGCTGTTGGTTGCTTCGCTCTATTAGGAACATACTTGTGTCGATCCGGAAACCAAACTACTTGAGAGCAGCCATCTCTTGCAGCAGCGTCGCGGACGGAAATTGAGCCACTCGCACAAACGCTTTACGCCAATCGCGAACAATAAGTGACTGGACCAAGGTCTTATTCCAACCGACGCCTATAAAGTAAGTTGGAAACTGTATCAGAAGGACATACATCGGATATTGGCCACAATGAGTGGCGTTGCCGTGCCACCGTGTTTATGGTACATGCTGGGCGGGAGTCTCTCATTCAAAACCTCTTCCCAATATTTGTGTTAAAAATGGTAAATTCTGTTTCTGCTTAAGATTACATTTTAAAGTGAGTGCAGAAAGTCGTCTTCCGACAATGCAATTGGCGCAAAGGTGGGTGATGTTTCCATCCACCACACGTCTGGCAACTTATCCACCTCTTGAGAGTCCTCTTCCGAAACTGAAGTTGGCGGAATGGTGCTAGATGCTGCCACCCCGACGTTTGCGTACGATGAATCTGTCAAATCATCCACCGCTTGCGAGTCATCTTCTGATGACGAACTTGGCGAAAAGGTGGATGGTCGTCCAAGAAGGTGTGCGTACCATAAGTCTGTCAACCTATTCTCTGCTTGATTGGCACGCTCCATTGCCTTCTTCGATGCTTCCATACCTTCTTGAAGGATATGCTTGTTCCGCCCTTCAGGTGCCTCCGCCAGAAGATTGATCTTGAAGAAATGATGATCTAGATCCCAAATGTCGTACTCGCGCTGCCTAACCTCTCCGATCATCTCGCGATACACGTCCCACGAATCCATTCGAAACTTATGCAACTCTTCCATCACCATGACTCCATAGAATATAAAGCAGATATACACGACGACGAGAAACAAGACGATAGTGTTTTGATAAATCACAATCCGCCTGGAACCATGTGCAGCTAGGATGTTGCTAACCACAAGTTCTTGACGAAGACGCGCGGTTACTGAAGTGAGAAGTGATGAAAGTACATTGCAATGGAACGGCGAGAACGGGAATGAGTTGGAATAAATCACATTAACGGACGGTAGACGCGCAACACATACATGGTATCCTTACATTGCCGTTCGGCTGCTAGAAGAGCAGCGGTTTGCGCTGCTCGAACACTCCTAGCTATAGCGACGGGAGAAAGAACACGACACATTGTAAAGTGCTGGTTGCTCAATCTATGTATGGGTATGTTGGGGTGCGTTGACACTATGAAACGGAAGCTCAGATTTTGGCGCTTCCAGACTCACAGGAGGTGAGAGGAGTTATGGTTGGGGATAATGACGCTCGCTATAATCGACAGGCCGATAGCCCACATTTCGATTCGCTAAAAGGCAACGCCAGGAGACATGTTGGACAGGTAAGCAAATAGTCGCTCAGAACAACAACGTACTACTGTCAAGAATCCTGTTGCTTTGGAGAGTATCGGCCCTACAGTGTACTCCCAAATTCTCTGATCTTATGCTCTCGGACCATGCTTGTGTTGCTCCGGAAACCAAACCCACTCTTTCGATGCTACCAACACAGCTGTCTCTGGAGCGTCGTGCATGCAAATGAAGCCCAATCGTTCGGTTCCTTGGGCTACTCGGACAAAGGCCTTACCCCAATCGCGAGCATCCGTGACGGGACCAAAGTCTTGGTCCAACAGTGGTCCAAACTTGGAAGTTGTATGGGAAGGATATCCAATGGCGTAATGGCAACAAATCGTGTTGGCTCGACAGGGCGTATCCTTGGTGAGAGCATTCAAGATCGTTCCAAAATGATTGAGAGTCGCTCCCATGAGACTCACAGTCAGTAGTTGGGGGTCAGGACAATGGTGCGTAAACGGTCCTCCAGCAACTGTAAAAGTACTTCCTTGTACACTCTTTACTAGCGGCAAGAAGGTGTGCGCGGCTGTCAGGTTGGGAAAGAAGACAGCGTCATACGCCTCTTTGGTTTTCGCAACGGCATCTTGGTCGTCCAACAACGAAACGTCGGGAGTCGAACAACCCAAGGCTGTCACAACATGATGGAGGGGGTACCCCGCCAACGCTTCTAGCACCGCTTGCTTGACTCCTTGAGGATCATCGCTGACATTACCAACTAGTTTGTGAAGGTTGCTGCCGTCACCCAATTTGTCTGCAAGTCCGTCCAATTGTCCTTTGGATTCGTCCACAACAATCACAAAAGTAGTACCAGCTTTGAGCCATGCATCACACACGCCAAATCCAACGACTCCCGCACCGAGGACTAGTACATTCGTTGTTTCGTCTGTTGCTGAGTTCTTGTTGTTGTTGTTGGCCATGATTTGTTTGCTTCTCTGTGTATAAAGATGGAAAGGTTGGATGCGTATCACTCACTCACTGTCTTGATGGGTTTTACACGATCTCTTGTTTTGTGGCGTTCGGGTTCCCACCCCTGTTGTCAGCGAAAATGTCTGAGCAGCGCGAGGGGAACGATACAAAATTGTATGCAGTAGTCGTACATCGCCTCGTAGAATCGACAATGGCGACCACTGCGCATATTTTACTACGAAACTGCAAAAATATTCGCGACCACGAACTTCCATGGCGATTTCTCGGACTTGTGAAGATGCAACCTGAAATAGTCCCTGGAATTAGGCGACACTTTGTAGTGCTGTAGCTGGTCGAACAATTCTCTTTCGCTGCGACGACATAACATAACAAGATGCGTAGTGAAATCGCAAATGGAGCCACCCATTGGCGGTCTTAGGAAGAAGGTTGGAAATGGCTCGACTGAAAGATGTGAACCATGCCATCCCTAAGAAGAATGGAATATGACATCAACTGGAAGGCGGGGAGCAGACTGAGAACAGGTCGACGAACTGACTGACAACAAGGGTTCTGACAACCAACTAACTGGTTTGAGGAGGGGTGATGCGTGGGAAGCAAGCATCCCAATCGGTCCCCTTCAAGAAGATGCGAACATAGGGATACCGGTGGACGTCACAGGTGTCAAGAGTGAACCTAGTAGAAAGACCCGAAAGAGCATTTCTCTGAGCCGGCTGATTGCTTCTTGCGAACAACTTCTACTTTACACGCCTATCACGGTGGCTCTTTTCAACACCATCCCTCGTGGTGGCGGGGACCTTTGAACTCTGATGTCGCTGCCAAGGTGTATCTTACCACAGCTAGCCTCAGTGTGGTTCTTAACTTTGTGGCCCCTCGCCAACATCTTGAGGCATACTTGTCCGTGGGCAGTGCCAGGCCAACTGACTTTGGTATTTTCTGATCAAGGGCTCTGGAAGGATAGGTCTGAACATAATGTTCTACCTTCAACTGTACCAGGAGGTTCCCTTTGAAAAGGCTGTCGAATGGTCTACGTTGCCGTATACCTTGCACAAGAGATCGTCAAGTACGTCAACGACGAGCATGTAGTAGTTGTCAGGCAGCATGAAGAAGAGCTTTTCGATAATCACTATCACATTGAACGCTTTGGTCATGTACGCTGGTCTCACCGGAGCTATTTTTGCACCAACTTCATGCTAGATATGCTGGCTTTCGCCTCATCAACGCGATGCCGCACATGCTGAAACCACAAACGGCCGTTGTATCTGGAATGATCCCCGAAACTAGTACTGGCAAGCTTCTCATTGCGGGCATTGGGGGCTATCTCTAGGCACACGCCCTCTCGATTGGTTTTCGAGTCTTTGATGTGACCACCGCTACAGAAGCCATGGGATGGGTTGCCTTGTCCCTCGCGGGTAGTTTAGTTATGATCTATGCGCAGGGCTTGTTAGACGAGGCAGCTGCCAAGAAGATTGCATTGCTCACATGGGCCTGTTTTTTTTGCGTACAGCAGCGCAAATGGGGTCGGTGGATGTCAGAAGCATCAACAGTCAACCTAGAAAGGTCCGAAGGAGTTCTCGTAGAGCAGGATTTCGGTGATTCATTCTCTTCCCGTACTGCTCACACATGGCTCTCACCACTACCTTATCACTTGAAGTTCTCAATAAAGTAAAGAGCAGGTGCTCTTCCTTGCTCTTGACTTGATTTGCTGAATTTCCTTTCAGTGAGAAATGAGAAGGTCAGAAGTTAGCGAGCAGGGAGAAGTATGAGAAGTTGAAAGTGCACAGGGACGGGACTTTTCACCAATCTGCGAAGCCACACCACGCGTCTAGAGTGTCGCGTTGACCTTCTGACAATTGCGAAGTTGCTTCAATGAAGAAATGAGAAGGTCAGAAGTTAGCGAGAAGGGAGAAGTACGAGAAGTTGAAGTTGTGCACAGATGGGACTTTTCAACAATCGACGACCTTTTGACAGACAGTTGCGACGTTGCTTCAAAGAAGTTTGCAAATGTCTACTGTTCACATCATGCTTGTCTCCTGGTGGGGTCAATATGATATGCCATTGCGATCCGCGTTCGAGAAGCCACACGCTTCCTTTCTTCGCATCCAACGAAATGGACGAGCATACATCACATGACACAGCTGACCAGAGCGAGGCCAAATGATCTAATGAGTTACTAGAGAAGACTGGGCAGCACAACAAGTTAATGATAATATATGTTCAACCAAGGGAGCCCGTGATTCAACGTGATGATAGACCACTTCGCTTCATGTCATGGATCACTCTGCCTTAACTCCCGAAGTTACGGCCAATGCTCGTAACAAGTAATATCCATATGAAAGTCGAACCCAAGTTGCCTCAACTCTGCTGGATCTATGCGCTCCGGCATGCACCATAGCTGGTTGCTTTGGAATTTGTCATCCTAATCAGAATAGAGTAGGGAAGTGCAGTCAACATGTACCGCTAGCGCTCTCTAAGAATCATGATGTTGAGCGGATGGAGGAGATATAGCAGAGCCCGCACCATGCCCCAAGAAATTGGAGGCGCATTGTAGAGGCGTTATGGTTCGGGATAAAAAGCCGTCTATCTGTGCCTGCTTGCTACTTGCTTGCATCTGGACCCCGCTGGATATGGTCTAGCAGTAATAGCGAACGGGCACACTTGCTGTTTCAATCTTTAGGGCGCCCGGCCTTTGCGGGTCTATTGCGGAACAAGCCGAACACGCTGCATCGACCAAGAAACCTTCTGGACAAGAGTATCGTGTGTCACGCCGGTACTACATAAGGGATCAACCCCGGGGCATTTCAGCGCAATTTGCGTCAGCCTGGGCTCCTGGTAGGCTGTGCTACAATCTTGGCGGAAACGCCGTCTCCAATTCCTGTTAAGGGTGCGTATTTGTCTTCAACACTCCTCGTGCGACGAGAATGATTTTAGGCACGCCGATTGAGTCAGTCCTTCATTTGGCATCGCAACGCCCTCTCGTGCTCTACGAAGTAGGCTACTGTTCGGAGCGGATGGGAAGCAAGAATCAATTGACCTCGCGCAGGTAGAGGTGTTCATGGAATCGCTGGCATGTTGATACCACCACAGTTACTCGTAATTCAAATATGCATGTCGTAGAGAAAAGTAGAATGGGGGCGCACGGTACATGTACACACAAACGCTTGTACATGCCTGTGTAATACACGTGACGCAGGTTTTCCTGCAGCACAACGAACAAGTCACACTCCGCTAGTAGTTGCTGCTACTTTGAAGCAAGCAGATCATTTTCGCTGCCAATACACTGGTCACAGAAGGAATAGTAGTCGTTCGCTTTCATCAAACGAGAGCGGAAAGCTTCCCGTAGCGGCTTGTCTGTCCAGACGCATTCTTCACTTTTCCGACGCGATTTGTTAGTCTCTCGTCTCATAAATTTTGCTGGGATTTTCTTCCGTTGAAGTAACCCATCCATCAATGTAAAATAGTCGTCAGTCCGTTGAGGTGACGACTCGAAACACTTGACTGAAAATTGCTGCGTCAGTTTGACGTTAAAGCGATTCATCTGTTTGACACAACTGCGTACAACTTGCTTCACATTGGTCTTATCGTCACAGCGAACAGTCACGTTGTGAAAATTGCAAAGACTCATGAAATGATCGATAGGATCGCGACACGGTAAATGGAGCTCCACCGGAAATGGCCAGTCCTTGAAGCGCGGTATCCACCACTGGTAGGATAATTCTTGACTCACATAGTCACAGTTTTCGTACCCTATTTCGTCCATGAACCTAGCGGGAACTCTGCCACGATGGTAGCCGTGAGATCGATTCGAGTAAATGTCGTGTACGGCGGACTGATCGATCAAAGTAGTAGTACTATTCGATAGTGACGTGCTGCCATTGTGATATCGTCGACTCTCTTGGAATGCGTCGTAGCTATATCCCTTGTGGCCACAAACTCGCTCGTATTTTGCAGCGAGCATGCTATTGATGTTGGTGCCTGCCGTTTTCGGTATATGTAAGTGCCCGTACAAGATGGGTCTCGTCGTACCCTTGTTGCTGCTGTTTGAGACATCATTGGATTGAGGTGAACTAGCCATGGCCACAGTTTTATGCTCGTCCTGAGAAACTGAATTCGACTTTGGCAAAAAATCATGTAGTGTCGACAACCGCGGTGAGATGTGCCTCACTTCGGAGAAGCCCCACCCCAGGAGCAATAGTATGGTAGAGGAGATATAACTTTTGAAGGCCTTGGTTCTTCGCATCATCGTACTGGAAACTGTAATACGTGAACAGATGACGCAGTAGATGACGCCACACACATGCAGATTAGAGATACAGGTACGAAGCAAGGTCCGACCGTGTCTTACACGCTTCCATCTTCTTCCGAAGTTATTGTGTTCTCCACATTGACAACATTCAACATGGCGGCGCTAGCTGAACACCTTCATGACACTGTACTGTTGTACTGTACGTCTAGGAAGACACAGAACGAGAGGTCCAGTAGACTGTTATTGCCACAAAGAGCGCAGTACTGTTACCATCGTCTGTAGAGCGTGCGACACTACTGTGTATTTCAATACAGTAGTTAGTACGGACAGAAGAAGCGTTGACGGACAGAC